>RXID01014781.1:0-28380 GCA_005019695.1 Trichopus zeylanicus subsp. travancoricus | reverse complement strand
TGCTGCTGCTACTACTACTACTACTACTACTACTACTATTAATACTACTACTGCTGCTACTGCTAATACTACTACTACTATCGTAACTACTAAAACTACTATTATTACATCTAACACTACCACTACAGCTACTACTGCCATTATTGTTACTACTATTGCTGCTGCTGTTGCTACTACTGCTACTACCACTACTACAGCTACAACTGCCCATGTTGCTATAGTTACTATTCCTCCGACAACTTCTACTCCTGCTACTACTAGTTCTACTACCCCTACCACTACTGCCACTACTATTACTACTACTACTTTTATAACTACTATGACTACTACTACAACTGCTACTATCCCTCCCGCAGATGAGGCTGCTATCGTTGTGGCTACTGCTACTACTACTACTTGTTCTCCTACTTCTGTGACTAGTTCTACTACTATAATTACTACTACTGCTGCTAATGCTATAGCTTATATTACTATCACAATTGCCACTGCTATAACAACAACTACTGCAACAAGTGCTACGGCAACTACTACTACAACTTCTACTACTAATACTACTACTACATCAACTGCTACTACTACTATTGTTGCTCTATAATAATTACGATTGCTACAATTTCTTCTACTTCTACTGCTACTATTACTACTACTCTAGCTATAACTACAACTACTATTATTTTTACTAATAATACTCCTACTGCAACTGCTGCTCCTACTACTACTACTATTGCTCCTTCTACTACTACTACTACTACTTATACCATGACTACTAATACGGTGGCTACTACTATTGCAATTATTACTTTTGCTACTACTACAGCTTCAATTACTACTATTGCCACTACTACTACGACTATGGTTGCAATGACTACTACTACAACTACTACTACTACTTTTGCTACTGCTACTTCTACTAATACTGCTACTGCTGCTGCTGCTATCACTAACACTACTACAACTACTGCTACTATTACTACTAATACTACTACTACTACAATGATGACTACTCTTTCTAGAACAACTACTACTACTTTTAATTCTTCTACGACAACTACTAGCATGGCTACTGCAATGCCAACTACTACTACTACTACTACAAGTTTTGCTATGCTACAACTGCTACTACTGCTACTACTGCTACTGCTACAACTACTACTACTGCTTCTAATACTACTACTACTACTATTACTACTACAACTACTACAACTACTACTATTACTACTATTTCTGCTACTACTACTATAGTTGCCATGATGACTACTACTACTCCTTTTGCTACCTTCGCAATGACAACTACTACTTCTACGACTACTAAAACTATTACTACAACTACTATGACTATTACTACTACTACTACTGCTATTATCGCTACTACTTCTACTGTTATTGTTGCTACTATAGCTACTATTACTACAACTTCTACTATGACAATAATAACTACTACTACTACTTTAGCTACTACTGCTACTATTACTACTACTAGTACTACTTCTACTACAACTACTACTACCACCACTATTGCTACCACCACTACGGCTACTGCTACTCCTACAGCTACATCTCTTTCTATTATTACTATGGCTGCTACTACTAGTCCTACTGCTGCTACTACTTTTACCACTACTACTATTACTACTACTACAATTACTACTACAATAACTACTACTGCTAGTTTAGGTACAGCTAGTCTGACTAATAGTTCTAGTACTAATGCTACTATTACCGATCGTAGTAGTAGTAGTAGTAGTAATATTAGTAATAGTAATATTAGTAGTACTAGAAGTAGCAGTTGTACTAATAGCAACAATAGCAGCAGCAGCAGTAGTAGTAGAGGTTGTAGAAGTAGTTTCAATAGTAGTAGGAGTGGTAGTACTAGTTGGTGTAGTAGTAGCTGGAATAGTAGTTATAGCAGTAGTAGTAGTGGTAATAATAGTTGTAGTATTAGTAGCAGTAGTAGTGGCAGTCATAATAGGTGCACTAGTTGTAGCAGTAGTAGTAGCAGTAGTGGTAGGAGTAGCAATAGTAGTACGAGTATTAGTTGTAGTTATAGTAGCAGTAGTAATAGAATTAGTAATAGCAGTAGTATTAGTAGTAGTTGTGATAGTAGTAGCAGTGGTAGAAGTAATAATAGTTATAGTAGTAGTAGTTGTTGTATGAGTGTTAGGAGGAGTAGTGGTAGTAGTAGTTGGAGATGTAGTAGGAGTCATAGTAGTAGTAGTAACAACATCAATAGCAATAGTAATAGTATTAGAAATAGTAGTAGCAACCGCAGTAGTAGTGGTAGTAGTAGTAGCAACAGCAACAGGAGTGGTAGTAGTAATAGTACTAGTTGTAGTAGTTGTTGTAGTACTAGTAGTAGTAATAGTAGCTGTTGTAGTAGTTTAAGAAGTAGTAGTGACAGTAGTACTCATAGCAGCTGCAACAGTGGCATCCGTAGTGGCAATAGCAGCAGCAAAAGTAGCAGCTGTAATGGCAACAAAAGTAGGAGCAGCAGTGGTAGCAGTAGTGGTAGTAGAAGTGGTAGTAGTAGTATTAGTTGTAATACTAGCAGCAGTCATAGTATTAGTAGTAGTAGTAGAAGCAACAAAAGTAGCAGTAGTAGTAGAAGTAGTAGTAGTTGTGTGGCAGTTATAGCAGTAGTTGTAGAGCCGTATTAGTAGTAGTAGTAACTACTGTTGTAGTAAAATGTAAGTAAGCAGTAGTAGAGTGAAGGACTAGTAGGTTATAGTAGTATTAGTGTAGCAACCAATAGTAGAAGTATTAGTAGTACTAGTAGCAGTAGTAGTGGGTAGCATAGCAGTAGTAGTGGCAGTAGTAGCAAGAGTAGTTGTTGTTAGTATAGTAGATTCAGCACTAGTAGTAGTAGTAGTATTAGAACTATGAGTAGTAGCGGTAGTAGCAATTGTAGTAGTAATAGTAGTAGCGACAACAGTAGTGGCAATAATAGTAATTATATTGGTTGTCATAGTAGTAGTACTTGCTGTAGTAGTAGTGGTAATAAGTAGTAGTAGTAGTACTAGCAATAATAGTAGTAGCTGTAGTAGTTGTAGTAGTTGTAGTAGAAGCAATAGTAGAAGTAGTAATAGTTGTTGTCGTAGCCGCTGTAGTTATTATAGTAGTAGTAGTAGTAGTAGCAGTAGTAGTAGTAGTAGTAGTAGTGGTAGTAGTAGTAGTAGTAGTAGTAGTAGTAGTAGTAGTAGTAGTAGTCGCAACAATAGTAGTAGTAGTTATAACCGTTGAAGTAGCAGAAATAGTAGTTGTAGAAATAGTAGCAACATGAGTCATAGCTGTAGTAGTAGAATTAGTAGTAGCAAAAGCAAGAGTATTAGTAGTAGCAGCAGCAGCATCAGCAACTGTAGCAGTAGTAGTACTAGTAGTAGTTGAAGTAGTTATAACAATACTAGCAATAGTAGTACTAGTAGCATTAGATGTTGTTGTAGTAGTAGTAGTAGCAGTAGCAGTACTAGTATTAATAGAAGTAATTGTAGCGGTAGTAGTAGTAGTAGCAATTGTAGTAGAGGTCATTGTTGTAGCAGTCGCAATAGTATAGTAGCAGAAATAGCTATAGTAATAGTTGTAGTAGGAGTAGTAGTAGTAGCAATAGTAGCAGTTGTAGTAGTAGTGGTAGTAGTAGTAGCTATTGTTATTATTGTTGTTGTTGTTGTTGTTGTAGTAGTAGTAGTAGTAGTAGTAGTAATAGCTATAGTGTTACCCAAAGTAGTAGTAGTAGCATTTGTGGAAGCAGTAGTAGTAGTAGTAATAATCGTGGTGGTCAGAGTAGTAGCAGTAGTACCCAAAGTAGCAATAGTAGTATTAGATATGGTAGTTGTAGCAATTGTAGTAGTACCCAAAGTAGCATTAGTAGTAGTTGTAGAAGTAGTAGTAGCCGTAGTAGGAGTAGTACCTAAAGTAGCTGAAGTAGCAATTGAAGATGTAGTAGTAGTTGTAGTAGTAACAATAGTAGTAGCAGCAGCAGTAGTAATAATAGCAGTAGTAGTGGAAATTTTAATAGTAGTAGTAGTAGTAGCAAAAGTATTTGTGATAGCTATAGTAGTAGTAGCAGTTGTAGCAATTGTAGTAGTAGTGTAAGTATTAGTAGCAATAGTTGTAGTTGTAGTAGTTGTAGCGGTAGTAGCAGCAGTAGTCATAGCTATATTCGTAGTAGTGGTAATAGTAGTAATAGTAGTAGTGTAGCAGTAGTATCGAAAGTAGGAGTAGTAGTAGTTGTTGTAGAAGTAGTAATCATAGTAACGGTAGTCATAGAAGTAGTAGTGGTAGGAGAAGTAGTAGTATTTGTAGTAGTCATAGAAGTAATAGTCACAGTAGCAGTGGTAGTAGTTGTAGTGCTTGCGGTAGTAGCAGCAACAACAACAATACTAGTAGTGGAAGTAGAAGTTGTAGAGGAAGTTGCTCTAGTAGTAGTCATAGTTGTAGTAGTAGTAGTATTAGCAGTAGCAGTAGTTGTTGTAGTAACTGTAGTAGCAATAGTAGAAGTAGGAGGTTAAGTATTAGTAGTAATAGTGGTAGTAATTCTAGAAGAAGTAGTACTAGTAGTAGTAGTTGTTGTTGTTGTTATTGTTTTTGTAGTAGTAGTGTAAATTATTGCAATAGTTGTAATATTAGAAGTAGTAGTAGTTGTAGTGTTTGTAGCAATAGGTGTCGTAGGATTTGTACCAGTAGTAGCAGCAGTAGTCGTAGTAATGGTAGTAGTAGGCATAGGAGTAGTAGTAGTAGTAGTAGGAGTAGTAGTACCCGAAGAAGCAATAGTATCAATTGTAGAAGTGGTAGTAGTAATAGTAGTAGTAGTAATTGTTGCAGTAATTATAGTAGTAGTTATAGCAGCAGTTTTAGTTGTAGTAGCAGTAGTAGCAGAAGTAGTAGTAGTAGTAGTAGTTTTAGTAGTACTAGCAGTAGTAGCAGAAGTAGTACTAGTATGAGCGATTGTAATAGATGTAGCGGTAGTAGCAGACGTAGTACTTGTAATAGTAGTAGAAGTATTAGTATCAGCAATAGTAGTAGTAGTGGTGGTAGTAGTAGTAGCAGTAGTTGTAGGAGTACTAGTGGCAGTAGTAGTAACAGTAGTAGTGGTAGTAGTAGCTACAGTAGTGGTAGTAGTAGTAGTAGCAATAGTCGTAACAGTAGTAGCAGTAACAGAAGTTGTAGTACTAGTATTATTAAAAGTAGTAGTAGCTATAGTATAAGTAGTACTAGCAGTGGTAGTAGTAGCAAAAGTAGTACCAGTAGTGGTGGTGGTAGTAGTAGTAGTTGTAGTAGTAGTAGTAGTAGTAGTAGTAGTAGTAGTAGTGGAAGTTGTGGTAGTTGTAGGAGGAGTAGTAATAGTAGTAGTTATTGTTGTAGTAACAGTAGTAGTAGTAGTAGTAGTGGTAATAGCAGTAGTAGTAGTTGTGGTAGTAGTAGTAGTAGTTGTAGTAGTTATAGTTGTAGTAGAAGTAGTAGCTATTATACTAGTAGCAGTATGAGTAGTAGTAGTAGTTGTAAGAGTAGTTGTAGTAGCAGTAGCATTAACAGTGCTAGAAGTAGTAGTAGCAAGAGGAGTAGTAGTAGTAGGAAGAGAAGTTTTAGTTGTTGTAGTAGTAGCATTAGTAGTAGTAGTAGAAAAAGTAGTAATAGTAGTTGTAGCTATAATAGAGGTAGTAGTAATACTAGTCGTAGTAGCTGTAATAGCCATTGCTGTAGTAGTATTAGTAGTATTAGTAGTATTTGTAGTAGTAGTAGAAGTTGTAGTAGTAGTAGTGGCAGCCGTAGGTATAGTAGTAGGTGGACTACTAGTAGTAGCAGTTGTTCTAGTAGAGTAGTAGAAGTTGTAGTTGCAGTAGGAGTAGGAGTAGCAAAAGTTATAGTTGGAGTACAAGTAGGAGTAGGAGGAGTAGTAGGAATAGTACGAGTAGTAGCAATAGTAGTTGTAGTAGCAGAAGTAGTCATAGTAGCAGGTGTAGTGGTAGTTGAAGAAGTAGGAGTCCGAGTTGCTTACTAGAAGTAGTAGTACTAGCAGCTGTCACAGCAATCGTAGTTGTTGTTGCAGTAGTAGTAGTGGCAGAAGTAGGAGTAGGTCGAGTAGTAGTTGTAGTCGTAATAGTAGTAGTGGTGGCAGTAGTAATTGTAGTAGTCGTGGTAGTAGTAGTATTAATAGTAGTAGTTATAGAGGGAGTAGAAGTAGTAGTTGTTGTAGTGGGAGTAGGAGTAGGAGTTGTAGTTGTAATTATAGAAGAAGTAGCAACAGTAGTTGTAGTAGCAGTAGTAGTACTAGTAATGGTTGTCGTAGTGGTAGCAGCAGTTGCAGTAGTGCTTGTAGTTGTAGTAGTAGTAGTAGTAGTAGTAATAGTAGTTGTAAGCGTAGGAGGAGTAGGAGTAGTGGTAATAGTATTAGTAGTAGTAGTAGTAGTAGCAGTAGTATTAATAGTTGTAGCATTAGTAGTAGTAGTCATACTATTGTTAGTTGTAGTGTTAGGTGTAGGAGTTGGAGTAAGAGTAAGAGTAGAAGTAGTAGTAGTTGTAGTAGTAGCAGTAGCAGTAGTAGTAGAAGTGGGAGTAGGAGTAGTAGCAATAGTAGTAGGAGTAGGAGTAGTAGTAGTAGTGGCAAGAGTCGAAGTAGGAGTTGTAGCAGCAGAAGTTGTAGTAGTAGTGGTTGCAGCAACAATAAAAGTATTAGTAGTAATAGTAGTTGTAGTAGCAGTACTTGGCATAGTATTAGTAGTAATAGGAGTAGGAATAGTAAGTGTGGGAGTAGTGGTAGTTGGAGTAGTAGACATAGCAGTAGTTGTAGTTGTAGTAGTAGGAGTAGGGGTAGTTGTCACAGTAGTAGGAGTGAGAGTAGTAGTAGTAGTAGCAGGAGTTTGAGTAGGAGTAGTAGTTGTAGAATTAGTAGTAGTATTAGTATTAGTAACAGTAATAGTATTAGTAGTAGTGGTAGCAGTAGTAATAGTAGTAGTTGTTATAGTAGTATTATTATTACGAGCAGTAGGAGTAGGAGTATTAGTAGTAGGAGTAGTTATAGTTAGAGTAGTGGTAGTAGTCATAGTAGTAGTAGGAGGAGGAGGAGGAGGAGTTGTATTAGTAGTAGTAGTAGTATTAGTAGTAGTAGTAGTAGTAGTAGTAGTAGTTGCAGCAATAGTGGTATTAGTAGCAGTAGTAGTAGCAATAGTAGTAGTAGTAGTTGTGGTGGTGGTGGTGGTGGTGGTGGTGGTGGTGGTAGTGGCAGTTGTAGTAGTAGGAGTAGGAGTAGAAGTTGGAGTTGGAGTAGGAGTAGTAGTAGTTGGAGTGGTAGCCGTATTAGTAGTTGTAGTCACAGAAGTAGTAGTAGTAGTAGGAGTAGTATTAGTACTGGTAGTAGTAGTACTAGTAGAAGTAGTTGTAGTAGCAGTTGTTGTTCTTGTTGTTGTTGTTATAGTTGTAGTTGTAATAGCAGAAGTGGTAGTAGTAGCAACTGTAGTAGTACTAGTAGCAGTAGTGGTAGTAGTAGTAGTTGGAGTAGTAGTAGTAATTCGTGTAGTAGTTGTACTAGTAGTAGTAGTAGAAGTAGTAGTAGTAGTAGTAGTAGTTGTAGTAGAAATAGTAATAGTCGGAGGAGGAGGAGGAAGAGCAGTAGTGGTAGCAAAAGCAATAGTAATAGTATGAGTGGTAGCAGTAATTGTAGTAGTCGTAGTAGTAGTAAAAGTGGCAGCAGTAGTAGAAATAGGAGGAGGAGGAGGAGTAGTAGTACCACTAGAAGTAGTAGTAGTATTAGTTGTGGTAGTGGTAGTAGTATGTATTGGAGTAATAGTAGTAGTAGAAGTAGTAGTTGTTGAAGTAGTAGTAGTAGTAGCAGTAGCAGTAGAAGGAGTTGGAGTATTAGTTAGTAGTTGGACTTGGTGTAGTAGTAGTAGCAGTAATAATAATAGTAAAAGTAGTTGGAGGAGTGGCAGTTGTAGCAATAGAAGTATTAGTAATAATAGTAGAAGTTGTTGTAGGTGTAGTAGTAGTAGTAGTTGTAGTAGTAGTAGTAAGTGTCACAGTAGTAGTAGTAGAAGTAGTAGTAGTTGTAGTAGTAGTAGTAGTAGTAGTAGTAGCAGTAGTAGTAGTAGCAGTAGTAAAAGTAGTACTAGCAACAACAATAGCAGTCGTAGTTGTAGTAGTAGGACAAGTATTAGTAGTACCAGTAGCAGCAGTAGTAGCAGCAGTAGTTGTAGTACGGGTAGTTATGCATGAAGTAGTTGTAGTAGTAGTATAAGTAGTAGTAGTCGTAGCAATGATAGTAGCAGTTATAGTAGTAGTAGTAGTAGTAGTAGGTAATGTGGTAGTAGGGGCAATGGCATTTGTAGCAGTAGTGCTTGTAGTTGTCGTAGCTGAAGCAGTAGTAGTAGTAATCATAGTGGCAAAAGTAGAAGTAGTAGCAGAAGACGTAGTAGTAGAAGTAGTAGTAGCAGTGCAATAGTAGTAGGAGATGTAGTAGTAGTAGCAGTAGCATAAATAGTAGTAGTTGCATTAGTAGTAGTAGATATAGTAGCAATAGTAGCAATAGTTGTAGTAGTACTAGTAATAATACCAGTTGCTATAGTGTCAGTAATAGCAGTAGCAGAAGTAGCAGAGGCAGCAACAACAGCTACATGAGTATTTGTTGTAGTAGTTGGAGTACTGCTAGTAGTAGTGGTGGTGGTAGTTGTGGTAGAAGTAGTAGCAGTAATGGTACCAGTAGTAGTAGTATTACTAGCAGTAGTGGTAGTGGTAGTTGGAGTAGTAGAAGCAAAAGTAGTAGTTCTGGTAGTAGTAGTGGTAGTGGTAGTAGTCATAGTAGTAGTAGTTGCAAGAGTAGTAGTAGTAGTAGTAGTAGTAGTAGTAGTAGTAGTAGTAGTAGTAGTAGTAGTAGTAGTAGTGGTGGTAAAATTAGTCGCACGAATAGTAGTTGTTGTAGTAGAAGTATTTGCAATAGTAGTAGTAGTAGTAGTTGTTGTAGTAGTAGTTATTGTAGCAGTAGTATTAGGAGAAGTTGTTGTGGGAATAGTATTTGTAGTTGCACGAGTAGTAGCAGTAGATGTGGTAGTAGCAGTAGTAGCAGTTGTGGTGGTAGTAGTAGTAGTAGCACAATTAGTAGTAGTAGAAGTAGTAGGAGTAGTAGTAGTAGTAGAAGCAGGAATAGTAGTAGTTGTAGTAGTAGTAATAGTAATCACAGTAGTAGTACTATTAGTAGTAGGAATAGGAGTTGTTGTAGCAGAAGTAGTTGCAACAGTAGTAGTAGCCACAGTAGTACGTGTATTAGTTGTTGTAGTAGTAATATTAGCAGGTGTTGTAGTAGGTATAGTTGTAGGAGTAGTAGTGGCAGTAGTAGCAGCAGTAGTGGTAGTAGACGTAGTTATAGTAGTAATAGGAGTAGTAGTAGGGATTGTAATAGCGGCAGCATTAGATGAAGAAGTAGTAGTAGCAGTAGTGTAGCAACAGCAGTATTAATCATGGTAGTAGTTATTCTGGTAGTAGATGGAGTTTTAGTAGTAGTAGCTATTATAGTAGAAGTTATAGTCAAAGTAGTCTTATTAGTAGTGGAAGTTGTAGTAGTAGTAGTAGCAGTAGTCATTGTTCCAGCAAAAGTAGTAGTGGTAATAATATTAGTAGTTGTTGCATAGAAGTAGAAAATGTAACAGTAAGGGGAGAGGATGTAGCAGTAGTAGCAGCAGCAGTAGTAGTAGTAGACATTGTAGTAGTAGCAATATATTAGTCGTAGTAGTAGATGGAGTAGTAGTAGCAGCAGTAGTAGTACCGGTAGTTGTAGTAGTAGCAGTACTAATAGCAGCAGCAGTAGTAGTAGTTGCAATTGCAACTGTCGCAGTAGTAGCGGTAGCAATAGTAATAATGGTTGTAGTAGTATTCATACTGGTTGCGGTAGTAGCAATAGTAGTATTTGGAGTAGTAGTAGTAGTAGTAGCAGTAGTAATAGTGGTAGTTGCAGTAGTAGTCGCAGTTGTAGTGACAATAGTAGTAGTAGTTGTAGTTGTAGTAATAGTTATTCTAGTAATAGTAGTAGCAGTAGTAGTAGTAGCTGTAGTAGCAGTAGAAGCTGTAGTATTAGTACTAGTACTAGTAGTAGCAATAGTTGTAGTTGTAGTAGTAGTAGTAGTAGCAGTAGTAGTAGTAGCAGTAGTAGAAGAAGTAAAAGAATAGTAGTAGTACTAGTAGTAGTAGTAGTAGTAGTAGTTATAGTAGTAGTGCTTGTAGTAGCATTAGTTCTAATAGTAGTGGTAGTAGTAGTTGTAGTATTAGTAACAGTACTAGTAGAAGCATTAGTAGTTGCATTAGCTGTAATAGTAGTAGTAGCAGCAGCAGTTGTAATAGTTGTTGTGTTAGTTGTAGCCGCAGTAGTAGAAGTACTAGTAGTAGTAGTAGTATTAGTAGAAGCAGCAGCAGTAGTAGTAGTAGGAGGAGGAGTCATAGTAGTAGTAGTTCTGGTAACAACAACAAGAACAACAATAGTATTAGTAGTCGTAGTAGCAGCAACAGCGACAACAGCTGTAGTAGTATTACTTGGAGTAGTAGTAATTGTACTAGTAGTAGCAGTAGCAGTATTAGTAGTACTTGTAGTAGCTGCAGTAGTAGTAGTAGTAGCAATAGTTGTATCAGCAACACTTGCTCTTTCTGTAGCAGTTGTAGTAGTTGTAGTATTACGAGCAGTAGCAACTATAGAAGGAGTAATAGTAGTAGTAGTAGTAGTTGAAGTAGTAGTAGTTGGAGCAGTAGCAAGAGCAGTAGCAATAGCAGTAGTACCAGTAGTAGTTGTGGTTATTGTAGTAGTAGTAGTAGTAATAGCAGTAGCAGCAATAATAGCAGCAGTAGTAATAGTAGCAATAGTAGTATCCGTAGTAGTAGTAGCAGCAATAACAGCAGCAGCAGCAGCAGTAGTAGTAGTAGCAGCAGCAGTAGTAGCAGTTGTAGTAGTAATCGTTGTAGTTGTAGCATTAGTAGTAGCCGCAGTAGTAGTAGTAGTAGGAGAAGTAGAAGGAGTAGTAGTATTAGTAGCAGTAGTAGCAATTGCAACAGTTGTAGTCATAGTAGTAGTTGTAGTGGTAGTAGCAATCTTTGACGTACTTGAAGTAATAACAATTAAAATAGCAGTAGTAGTAGTAGTAGCAGTAGCAGCAGTAAGAGACCATAGTAGGAGAAATAGGTAGTCGTAGTTGTAGTAGTAGTATTAGCAGTAGTAGCAGGCGGTCGCTGGAGTGTCGGGTTGGTAGTAGTAAGTAGTAGCAGTTTGTAGTAGTAGTAGTAGTAGCCATTGTAGTAGTAGTAGTAGTAGTAGAAGTTATAGTAGTAAAAGTAGCATTAGTAGCCGTGGTAGTAGTAATAGCAATATTAGCAGTAGAAATAGGAGTAGTAGTAGTAGGAATAGCAGTAGTATCAGTAGTAGAAGTAGTAGTCGTAGTAGTAGCAGTAGCTGAAGTAGCTGTTGTTATAGCAGTACTAGCAGTAATAGTAGTAGTAGTAGTAGTAGTGGAAGTAATAATAGTAGTAATTGTGATAGTAGTAGTAGTTGTTGTTGTTATAGTAATAGTGGTTGTAGTAAGAGTAGTAGTGGTAATAGGAGGTGTAGTAATAGTAGCAGAAGGAGTAGTAGTAGTAATAACAGCAAAAGTAGTTGCAATAGCAGTAGTAGTTGTAATAGTAGTTATACTTGTAGTAGTAGTAGATGTAGTAGGTGTCGTAGTGGTAGTAGGAATATGTGCTGGGGAAGTAGTAGCAGGAGTAGAAGTAGCAGTGGTAGTAGAAATAGAAGTAGTTGCATCGGTACTAGCAGCAATTGTAGTGGTAGTAGTAGTGGTAGTGACAACAATAGTAGTAGCAGTAATAGCAGTAGTAATAGTAGTAGTAGCAATAGCGGTAGTCCTTGTAGTAGTAATACTAGTAGTAGTAGTAAAATATTAGTAATAGTAGCGATAATAGCAGCAGTAGTAGTTGTTGTTGTAGAAGTTGCAACAGTAATAGTAGTAGTAATATGAGTAGTATAGTAGTCATAGTAGTAGTAGTAGTAGCAGTAATTCTATTAGTATAAGTAGTAGTAGTATTACTAATAGTAGTATTGTAGTAGTAGTTTTAGTTGCAGTAGCATTTTCAGTAGCAGAAGAAGTAGTAGTAGTAGTATTAGTTGTAGTAGTTGTAGTAGTAGTAGTGGTAGTAGCAGTAGTAGGAGTAGTAGGAGAAGTCATAGAAGTAGCAATGTTAGTAGTAGTACTATTAGTAAGAGTAGTAGCAGTAGTAGTAGCTATAGTAGTAGCAGTAGTAGTGCAAGTTGTAGTAGTAGCAGTGGTATTAACAAGAGTAGTAGCAGTAGCATTTGTAGTAGCAGTAGTAGATATAGCAGTTGTAGTAGTAGCAGTAGTAGCAATTGTAGTAGTAGTAGTAGTAGCAGTTGCAATTGAAGCAGTTGTAGCAATAGCAGTAGTAACAGTAGTACCAGTAGCAGTTGTAGTAGTAGTAGTGGTAGTAGTAGTAGTAGTAGTAGTAGTAGTAGTAGTAGTAGTAGTCATAGTAGCAGTTGTTGTTGTTGTTGTAGTCGCAATTACAACAATAATAGTAGGAGGAGATGGAGTAGTAGTTGTCGTTGTTGTTGCAGGAGCACTAGTAGTAGTTGTAGTAGACTGTAGTAGTATCACTAGTATTAGCAATTGTAGAAATAGTAGAATTAATAGCAGCAGTAGTAGTTGTAGCACTAGTAGTAGAAGTTGCAGTTGTAGCACTAGTAGCGGTTGTATGAGTAATAGTAGTGGCAGTAGCAGGGGTTGCAATTGTTGCTGTAGTAGTAGTAGTAGTAATAGTAGCAATAGACGTTAAAATAATAGCGGTAGTTGCAATAGTAGTTGAAGTAGTAATAGTAGTAGTCGTAATAGTAGCAATAGTAGTAGTAGCGGAAGTAGTAGCAACAGCAGTAGCATCAGGAGTAGTAGAAGCAGTAGTAGTGGTTCTAGGAGCATTAGTACTAGCAATAGTAGTAATAGTAGTAGCAGCTGCAGAGTAACTACTACTACTCCTACTCCTACTTGGGCTACTACTAAACTATTCCTACACCTACCACTACTACCACTTCTCCTGCTCCTACTACTTCTACTATCACTTCTACAACCACTATTATTACTACTTCTACACTTATTCCTACTCTTGCTACTACTATTACTACTCCTGCTCCAACTACTACTACTCCTAATCCTGCTATTCTTGCAGTTCTACTATTGCTACTATGGCAGCTGCTGCCGCAGGTTCTACTGCTACTCGTACAATGACTTCTACTACTACTACTACTAGTCTTAGTGCAATTGCTGCAACTGCTGCTACTACTGCTACTACTGCTTTTACTACAACTATAACTAATACAACTACTACTATAACTACTACACCTACTACAATTACAACTACAACTATAACATATTCTACTACTACTAAAACTACTGCTACTACTACTACCACCACCACCACCACAAATTCTATTGCTACTCATATTACTTCACCTGCTAATGCGACTACTATAACTACTACTATTACATCTACTGCTACTGCTACTACTACTACTACTACTATTGCAACTATTGCTACTTCCACTACTACTACAACAACTGCTACTCCTGCTACTATTACTACTACTACAACTACTGTTATAACTACTGAAACTACTATTACTATTGCTACTGCTACTGCTACTATTAATACTACTACTACTACTACAGTTACGCCTACTACAACTACTACTATTAAAACTACCATAAATACTACTACTACTCATGCTCCTGCTACTGCTAATACTACTAATACTACTTCTCGAACTACGAGTACTGCTGCTACTACAACTACTACTAATATTGCTATTGCTGCTCAACGACTACTAGTATTATTGCTACTAATGCTTTTACAATAACTACAACCACTACTGTTTCCTCTGCTACTACTGCTGTTGCTACTACTCCTATTACTACTACTACTTTGAGTGCTACTACTGCTACTACAACTATTACTACTACTACTACTACTATTACTACTACTACTTCTACTACTACAACAATTGCTCTAACTACTACGACTACTCCTACTAATACAACTACTACTACTTCAACTACTACGATTAATATTGCTACTACTACTACTACTACTATAGCCATTACTACAACTACTACTCATACTACTATGTCTAATACAACTACAACTGCTACTATTACTACACCACTACCACAACAACTACTATTAATACTACAACTACTCCTACAACTACTACTATTACGACAAATAATACTACTACTACTACTCCTCCTCCGCCTACTACTACTGCTACAGCTACAATAATAACTTTTACCATTACTACTACTACTACTACTACCACTACTACTACTACTCCTACTACAACAACTACTACTCCTACTGCTACCACGACTACCAGGACTACTAGTACTACTACTGCTACTACTGCTGTTGCTGTTGTTGCTACTACTACTATAGTTACTACTACTACTACTGTGACTACTACTACTACAACAACTACTACTACAATTACTACTACTACTACACCTACTATTACAACCACTGGTGCTACCACTACTACTTCTTTTGCTATTACTACTACTACTACTCCCACTACTACTAGAACTACTACTAGTACTACTACAAATACCACTACTACTACTACAACAACTACTATAGTAACAACTATTACAACAATAACTACTACTACTACTACTACACCTACTGCTACTACAACTACTACTACTCCTATTACTACTACTACTACTATAACTACTGCTAGTATTACAACTACTAGAACTTCTCATACTACTACTGATGCTACGATTACTACTACTAGTGATGCTAAAACTACTACTTCAACTAATACAACAACTACTACAGCAACTAATTCTTCGACTACTACAGCTACAACAACAACTTCTACTCCTACTTCTACCACTGCTACTACTCCCACAACTACTACAACAACAACTACTACTAATACTACTACTACCACTACTACAATAGCTGTTGTTGCTCCTATGACAACAACAATAACTACTGCTACTACTCCTCCTGCTACTACCACAACTACGACTACTGCTACTACTATTGCAGTAGTAGTAGTAGCAGCAGTAGTAGTAGAAGTAGTATTGGTTGCATCAATAGTAGCAGTAGTAGAAGTAGTAGTAGCTGAAGTAGTAGTAGCTGAAGTAGTAGTAGAAGCAGTAATAGAAGTTATGGTTGCAGTATTTGTAGGAGAAGTAGTAGTAGTTGTAGCCGTAATAATAATTGCAGTAGTTGTATTAGCAGTAATAGTAGCAATAGTAGTAGTAGTATGATAAGTAGTCTTTGTAGTGGTAGCAGTAGCAGCAGCTGCAACAGCAGTAGTAGTAGCACTATTAGACGTAGCTGCAGCAGTAGTAATAGTGGTGGTAGTAGTATCAGTAGTAGTAGAAGTAGTAGCAGTAGTAGCAGCAGCAGCAGCAGTAGTAGTAGTAGTAGTAGCAGCAGCAGCAGTAGTAGTAGCACTAGTTGTAGTAGGAGCACTAGCAGTAGTTGTTATTGTTGGAAAAATTTTAGTTGTAATAGTAGTAGTAGTTATAGTAGTAGTCGTAGTAGTAATAGTGGTAGTCATAGTAGTAATAGTAGTAGAAGTAGTAGTATTACCAGTAGTAGTAATAGTAGTAATAGTAGTAGTAGTAGTAGAAGTAGTAGTAGAAGAAGTAGTAGGAGTAGTAATAGTGGTAATAGTAATAGTAGTAGTAGTAATAGTAGTAATTATACTAGTTGTATCAGTTGTAGTAATCGTAGCAGTAGCATTACTAGTAGTAGTAATAGTAGTAGCAATAACTATAGTAGTTGCAACAATAGCAGCAGCAGCAGTAGTAGTAGTAGTAGAAATTGTAGTAGTTGTAGTAGTAATTGTAAGAGTACTAGTTGTAGTAGCAGTTATAGCGATAGTAGCTATATTCGTTATAGTATTAGTCATAGTAGTAGCAGTAGCCGTAGTAGCAATAGTAGGAGCAGTAGTACTCGTTATTGTAGCTGTAGTAGTAGTTGTAACTATCGTAGTAGCAGTAGTCGTAATAGTATCATACGTAGCTGTAGCAGTAGTAGCAATAGTTGTTGTTGTAGTTGTAGTAGTAATAGCAGTAGTGGTAGCAACTGTAGTTGTAATAGTAGTAGTATTTGTAGTAATAGTAGTAGTAGTACCAGTTGTAGTCGTAGTTGTAGTAGTAGTCATAGCAGTAGAAAAACTTGTCGAAGTGGTTGTTGTAGTTGTAGCAGTAGCAGCAGTAATACGAATAGTAATAGTTATTGCAGTAGTAGCAGTATTAGTATTATTAGTAGTAGTAGTTGCCGTGGATGATGTAGCAATTATGGTAGTAGTTGCAGGTCAAGCAGTTGTAGCAGTAGTTGTAGAAATAGTAGTAGTAGTAGAAGAAGTAGTAGCAGTAGCATCAGTAGTAGTAGAAGTAGAAATAGTAGTTGTAGGAGTAGTATAATAGTAGCAGAAGAAGTAGTAGTAGTTGCAGCAGTAGAATTAGTAGTGGTTGGAGTAGTAGCATTAGTTGTAGAAGTAGCAGTAGTATTAGCTGGAGTAGTAGTAGAAGTAGCAATAGAAGTAGTAGTAGACATAGTAGCAGTAGTAGGTGTGGTAGTAGTAGTTGTAGCCATAATAGGAGTATCAGTAGTAGCAGTATTAGTATTTTTTTTAGTATAAGTAGTGGTAGTTCTAGTTGTAGCCGTAGTAATAGTAGTTGTAGCAGTAATAGGGGTAGTTGGAGTTTTAGTAGTAGTAGTACAAGCAGCAGTAGTAGCAGTACTAGCAGCTAAAGCAGTAGCAACAATAGTAGTAGTAGTAGAGGAAGTAGTGGTCGTAGTGGTAGTACTAGTTGCGGTAGTAGTAGAAGTTGTAGTGGTAGTAGCTGTAGTTGTATTAGTAATGGTTGTAAAAGCTGATGTAATAGCAGTAGTAGAAGTAGCAGTGGTTAGTATTAGTAGTAGTAGATGCAATAGTTGTAGTAGTAGCAGTAGTAGTAGCAGCAGTGGTAGTAGTAGCAGCTGTAGTACTAGTTGTTGTTGTTGTTGTTGTAGTAGTAGTAGTAGTAGTAGCTGTAGTAAAAACATTAGTAGTAGTAGGTAGTAGTAATAGCATTAGTGAAGCAGTAGTAGCAGACGCAGTAGTAGCAATAGTTGTAGTAGTAGTTTTAGTTAGTAGTAGTAGTAGCCGTAGCAGTGTAGTAGTAGTAGCAGTAGTAGTAGCAGAAGTAGTAGTAGTAGTAGAAGTAACAACATTAGCCCTAGTAGCAATCATATTAGTAGTGTTAGTAATAGTAGTAACATTTGCAATAGTAGGAGCAGCAGCAGCAGCAGCAGTAGTAGTATAGTAGTAGTAGTTGTAAAAGTGGGCGTAGTTGTTTTAACCGTAGTAGTGGTATTAGTAGTTGTAGTTATGATAGCCATAGCAGCAGGAGTAGTAGTAGTAGTAGTAGTAGTAGTAGTAGTAATAGTAGTAGTAGTTTTTGTTGTTGTTGTTGTAGTAGTAGTAGTAGTAGTAGTAGTAGTAGTTGTTGTTGTTGTTGTTGTTGTTGTTGTTGTTGTAGTAGTAGTAATAGTAGCTGTAGTAGTAGCAGCAGTAGTAGTTGTAGTAGTAGTAGTAGTAGTAGTAGTAGTAGCTGTAGTAGTAGCAGCAGTAGTAGAAGTAGCAGTAGTGGTGGTAGTAGTTGTAGTAGTAGTAGTAGCAGCAGTTGTTGTAGTTATAGTAGAAGTAGCAGCAGCACTCATAGCCACAGTAGTAACAGTTGTAGTAGTATTACTAGCAATATTAGTAGCGACAATTGTAGTCGTAATAGTTGCAGCAGCCGCATTAGCATCAGTAGCTATAATAGTAGTAGTAGTAGTACTGGTAGAAGTAGACGTAGGAGTTGTAGTAGTAGTAGTAGTAGTACTGTAATAGTAGCAGTACTAATCGTAGTAGTGGTGGTAGTAATAGTACTATGACTAGGATTAGTAGTAGCAGTAGTAGTAGTAGTAGTAATAGTACATTAGCCGCAATAGTAGCAGTAGTAGTGGTAGCAGCAATAGTAGCAGTAGTAGTATTAGTATTAGTGGTGGGAGTGCTAGTAGCAGCAGTTACTGTAGGAGCAGTTGTAGTAGTACCCGTAGTGGCAGCAGGAGGATTACTAGTAGCTATAGTACTAGTAGTAGTATATTACTTGTAGAGGTAGTTGTAGCAGTACTAGTAGTAGTTGTTGTAGTAGTGGTAATATGAGAAATAGTAATAATTATTGTAGTAGTAGTAGCAGTAGGAGCAGGTGTAGTTTTAGTAGGAGTATTAGTAGCAATAGTTGTTGTAGCATAAGTAGTTGTAGTGGTAGTAGCAATAGTAGTCGTTGTTGTAATCTTAGCAATAGTAGTAGTAGTATGAAAAGTAGCCGTTGTAGTAGTAGTAGCTATAGGACTAGTAGTAGCGATAGTAGTAGCGGTAGTAGTAATAGTAGTAGTCGTAATAGTAGTAGCAGTAGTAAGAGAAGTAGTAGTAGTGGTAATAGAAGTAGTAATGCAGAAGCAGTAGTTGTAGTGGCTGTAGTCACAGTAGCAGTCTTAGTAGTAGCTGTAGTAGTACTAGTAGTTATAATAGTGGTTATAGTAATAGAAATAGTAGTAGTTGTTGTAGTAGAAGTGGTAGTAGTTGCAACGGTATAAGCAGTAGCAGTAGAAGTCATAGTAGTTGTTGTAGTAGTAGTAGTAGGACGAGGAGGAGGAGTTGTAGCAGTAGTCGTACTAGTAGTAGTTGTTGTGGGAGCTATAGAGGTAGTAGTGCAAGTAGTAGAATTAGCAGTAGTAGAACTAGTACTAGTAGTAGTAGTTGTAGTAGTAGTTGTAGTAGTAGTAGTAGCAGTAGTTGTTGTCGTTGTCGTAGTAGTTATTGTAGTAGTAGTAGCAGTAGTAGTATTCATATTAGCAGAAGTAGTAGTAGTCATTGTAAAAGCAGTAGCAGCCATAGTAGTAGTAGTTGCGGAAGTAGTAGAAGTAGGGGATGTAGTAGTAATAGATATGGCAGCTATGGTAGTAGTAACAATGGTACTGTAGCTGAAGGAATAGTAGTATTCGTAGCTGTAGTAGTATTAGTAGAAACAAAAGTAGTAGTTGTGGTAGCAGCAGTTATAGCAGTAGTTGTAGTAGTAGTAGTAGCAGTAGTAGAAGTAATTGTAGCAGCAGCAATAGTAGTAGTATTAGTAGTAGCAATAGTAGTAGCAGTAGCAGAAGTAGTAGTTGTAGTTGCAATAGTAGTGGTGGTGGTAGTAGTAGTAGTAGTAGTAGTAGTAGTTATAGTACTTATAGTAGTATTGTTAGTAGTAGTAGTAGTAGTAGTTACAGTAGTAGCAAAAGTTGTTGTAGTTGTAGTTGAAGTAGAAGCAGCACTCAAAGCCATAGCGATAGTCGCAACAGCTGTAGTACCATTAATTGTAGCAGTAATAGTAGCAGCAGCAGTAGTAGTAATCGCAGTAGCAGCAGCATCAGTAGCAACAGTAGTGTTAGTAGTACTAGTAGAAATAGATGTAGTAGTAGTAGTAGTAGTAGTAGCAGCAGCAGCAGCAGCAGCAGCAGCAGTAGTAGTAGTAGTAGTAGTAGTAGTAGTAGTAGTAGTAATAGTAGTAGTAGGAGTGATTGTAGCAGTAGTAGTAGTAGTAATAGTAGTAGGACTAAGAGTAGTATTAGTATTAGTAGTAGTAGTAATAATATATTAACTGCAACAGTAGTAGTAGTAATACTAGTTGGAGTAGTAGTAGCAGTCGTGGAAGGAGAAGTGGTAGCAGTGGTAGTAACAGTAGTAGTGGTGGTGGTGGTGGGAGTTCTAGTAGAAGCAGTTGCAGTAGGAGCAACAGTAGTAGTAGAGGTAGTAGTTGTAGTATTAGTGGTAGTAGTAGTAGTAGTAGTAGTACCCATAGTGGCAGCAGTAGTAGCAGTAGTAATATATTTGTATAGTAGTAGTAGTAGTAGTATGTTAGCTGTAGAAGTAGTAGCAGTAGTAGTAGTTGAAGTAGTGGTAATATGAGAAGTATTGATAATTGTTGTAGTAGTTGTAGCTGTAGTAGCAGTTGTAGTAGTAGTAGAAGTATTAGTAGTAATAGTTATTGTAACAGTAGTTATAGTAGTAGTAGCAATAGTTGTCCTAGTTGTAGTCTTAGCTGTAGTTGTAGTAGTAGTACAAAAAGTAGTAGTTGTAGAAGTAGTATTTGTAGGACTAGTAGTAGTGGCAATAGCAGAAGCAGCAGAAGTAGTAAAAGTAGTAGTAGTACAAAAAGTAGTAGTTGTAGCAGTAGTATCTATAGGACTAGAAGTAGTGGTAGTAGCAGTAGCATAGTAGCAGTAGCAATAACAGCAGTAGTAGTAAAAGTAGTAGTCATAGCAGTAGAAGCAATAGTTGCAGTAGCTGTAGAAGTGGTTATAGAAGTAGTAGTGCAGAATCAGTAGTCATAATGGCTATAGTCGTAGTAGCAAAAGTAATAGTAGTAGTACTAGTGGTAGTAGTTGTAGTAGTAGTTATAGTAATAGTAATAGTAGTAATTGTTGTTGTAGAAGTGGTAGTAGTAGCAGTAGTAGTTGGAGGAGGTGGTGTAGTAGAAGTAGTGGTACTAATAGTTGTAACTGTACAAGCAGTAGAAGTAGCAGTGTTGGTAGTAGTATTAGTAAAAGTAGTAGTAGCAGCAGTAGTACTAGTAGTAGTTATAGAAAAAGTAGTAGAAGTAGTTGTAGTATTAGTAGCAGTTGTTGTTGTTGTAGCAGTAGTTGTTGTAGTAGTAGTAGTTATAGTAGTACTAGTAGCAATAGTGCTAGTCGTGGTAGTAGTAGTAGTTATTCTCGCTGTACTGGTAGTAGTTGTACCGGTAGTAGTTGCGAAAGTAGTAGAAGGATGGGAAGTAGTAGTAATAGCTATAAGAGCAGTGGTAGAAGTAGCAATGGTACTAGTAGTGGAAGGAGTAGTAGTATTAGTTATACCAGAAGTAGTAGTTGTAGTAGCAATAGTTGTAATAGTATTTGTAGCAGTAGAAGTAGCAGCAATAGTAATAGTAGTAGTAGTAGTAGTAGCTGAGTAGTAGCAGCAGTTGCAGTAGTTGTAGCAAGAGTAGCATAAGTAGCAGTATAAGTAGTATTAGTAGTGGCAATAGCAGTAGTTGTGGTACTAGTATTAGTAGTAGTAGTATTACTAGTAATAGCATTCATTGTAGCAGTACTAGTAGTTGTCTTACTAGTAATGGTGGTTGTAGAAGCAGTAGTAGCAGAAGCAGTAATAGTAATAGAAGTTGCAATAGTTGTAGGAGCAGTAGCAACATTAATTATAGTAAGCGTATTACTAGTAGTGGTAGTATAGTAGCAACACTAGTAGTAGTAGTAGTAGTAGTAGCAGTAGTAGTAGCTATTATAGTAGTTGCGGTAATAGTAGTAGTAGTCATAGTAGTAGCAATAGCATTCGCATAAGTAGTAGCAGCAAAAGTTGTGGTACTAGAAGTAGTAGTAGTAGCAGTAGCCATAGCCGCAGTTGTTATAATAGTGATAATAGTAGTAGAAGTGGTAGTTGTTGTTATTGTAGTAGTAGTAGTAGCACTAGTGGTAGAAGTAGTAGTAGTAGTAGTAGTAGCAGCAGAAGTAGTATTTGTAGTATTAGTAGTTGCAGTAGAAGCAGTAGCATTAGTAGTAGTAGCAGTAGCAGCAGCAACAACAGCAATAGTAGTAGTAGTAGCAGCAGCAACAGCAGTAGTAGCTGAAGCAGTAGTATTAGTTGTAGTAGCAGTAGCAATAGCAGTTGTAGTAGTAGTAGTAGTAATAGTAGTAGTACTACTATTTGTAGCAGTAGCAGGAGCAGTAGTAGAAGCAATTATAGTAGTAGGAGTAGCAGTAGTAGTTGTAGTATGGGAAGTAGGTGTAGTAGAAGTAGTAGTTGTAGTTGTAGTAGCAGTAGTACCAGAAGTAGTAGTAGTAGTAGTATTAGTAGTTGTAGTAGCAGCAGTAGTAGTAGCTACAATAGTAGTTGTAGTTGTTGTAGTTGTAGGAGAAGTAGTAGTACTAGTAGTTGTAGTTGTAGTAGGAGTTGTTGTAGTAGTGCTATTAGTAGCAGTAGTAGTAATAGTAGTAGTAGTAGTTGTTGTAGTAGTAGTAGTAGTAGTAGTAGTAGTAGTAGTAGTAGTAGTAGTAGTAGTAGCAATAGAAGTAGCAAAAGTAGAAGTAGTAGTAGAAGTAGCAGCAGTAGTAGTAGCAGTAGTAGTAGCCATAGTAGATGTAGTAATAGTACTAGTAGTAGTAGTGGAAGTAGTAGTAGTAGTACTAGCAGCAA
This sequence comes from Trichopus zeylanicus subsp. travancoricus, assembly GCA_005019695.1. Lineage (NCBI taxonomy): Eukaryota > Viridiplantae > Streptophyta > Magnoliopsida > Dioscoreales > Dioscoreaceae > Trichopus > Trichopus zeylanicus. Next base: position 6,077 of record RXID01014781.1, on the reverse strand, counting down.
CAACAACAGTAGTTGTTGTTATTGTACAAGTAGTAGTTGTCGTTGTAGTAGTGGCCATAGTAGCTATATTAGCAACAGTAATAGTTGTTGTTGTTATACTAGAGGAGCAGTAGTAGTAATAGTAGTAGTAGTAGTAGTAATAGTAGTAGTAGTAATAATAGTAGTAGTAGTAGCAGCCATAGCAGCAAAAGTTGTATTTTTAGCATTAGTAGTTCCAGTAGGAGCGGTAGCATTAGTAGTTGTTGTAGTAGTTGTAGAAGTCGTAGTAGCAGTAGTATCAATAGTTGAAGTAGCAGTAGTAGTCGTAGTAGTAGCAGCAGTAGTGCTAATTATAGTAGCAGTTGCAGCTGTAGTAGCAATAGTAGTAGTAGAAGTAGTAGTAGAAGTAGCAGCAGCAGTTGTAGAAGTAGTTGTGGCCATAGTAGATGCAGTAGTAGTACTAGTAGTAGTCGTGGAAGTAGCAGGAGCAGTGGTAGTAGTAGTAGTAGTAGTAATAATAGTTGTTATTGTTGTAGTAGCAGTTGTCATGGTAGTAGTTGTTGTAGTAGTTGTTGCTGTAGTAGCGCGAGTAGAAGTTGTAGTAGTAGTAGTAGAAGTAGTTTTCATATTCGTTGTCATATTAGTAGCAGTAGTAGTAGTAGCTACAGTTGTAATAATGGGAGCAAAAGTAGCCATCGTAGCCGAAGTAGTAGTACTTGTTGCGATCGTAGTAGTAGTTGCAATAGCAGTAGCAGTAGTAGTAATCGTAATAGTAGTAGTCATAATTATAGTAGTTGTAGTAGTTGTAATAGTAGCTGTAGCAACATTGGTAGTGGCAAAAGTTGTGGCTATAGCAGCAGTAGTAGTTGTCGCAATAGCAGCTGTAGCAGTTGTTGTAAGTAGTAGTAGTAGTAGTAATAATGGTAGCTATAGTAGTGGTAGTAGTAGCGGTTGAAGTTGCAGTAGTAGTAGTCTTAGGAGCCAGAATAGTTGCAACAACAGCAGTAGTAGCAGTAGCAATAGCGGTAGGTATAGTTGTAGTACTTATTATTGTAGTAATAATACTAGTTGTAGTTGTAGTTGTAGCAGCTGTAGATACAGTAGTAGTTGTAGTAGTAGTAGTAGAGTAGTTGTAGAAGTAGTGGTAGTCACGGTAGGACCTATTGTAGTAGTAGTAGCAATAGCAGTAGTTATGTAGTTGTTGTAGCAGCAGCAGCAGTAGTAGTAGTACTATGAGTAGTAGTAGTAGTAATAGTACTAGTAGAAGTGGTAGTTGTTGTTGTTGTTGCTGCAGCAGTAGAAGTAGTTATTATGGTTGTGGTAGTAGTAGCAGTAGTGGTTGTAGTAATTGTAGTAGTTGTAGTAGTTATAGTAGTAGTAGCAGTAGCAGTAGTAGTATTTGTTGTTGTACTAGTTGTGTTGGTAGTATCAGTAGTAGCAGTCGCATCAATAGTAGTAAAAGTAAAAGTAGCAGCAGTAGCAGCAGCAATAGTAGTAGTAGGAGTAGTAGTGGTTGCAATTATAGTAGTCGCAGTGGTAGCAGTAGTAGCGATAGTAGTAGTAGTAGTAGTAGTAATAGTAGTAGTAGTATTAGTTATAGTAGAAGTAGTTGTAGTCATAGTAGTAGTATGAGAACTACCGAAGTAGTAGTGGTAGTGGTAGTTGCAGCGGTAGTAGAAGTAGTAGTAGTAGTACTACTAGGAGAAATAGAGTAGTAGCAGTAGCAGTAGTCTTAGTAGCAGTATACTATTGGTAATAGTGGTGGTGCAAGCAATTGCAATAGTAGTAGTAGCAGTAGTAATAGTAGTTGTAATAGAAGTGGTAGCAATAATAGTAGTGGTAATAGTAGTAGTAGCTGTAGTAGTAGTAGTAATAGTAGCAGTCGGAGCAGTAGTAGTAGCTTTAGTAGTAGTAGCAGCAGTTGTAGCATTAGTGGCAGTATAAGTAACTGTAGTAGTAATAGTTGTAGCTGTGGTAGGAAAAGTAGTAGTAGTAGTAGTTGTAGTTGTAGAAATAGTAGCCATAGTAGTAGTAGCAGTTGTAGTTGTAGCCGAAGTAGTAACTATAGCAGGAGTAGTTGTAGTAGTAGTAGTAGCAACAGTAGCAGTAGTATCAATACTAGGAACTGTAGTAGTTGTAGTACTATTAGTATTACCGGTAATAGTTGCGGTATTAGTAGTAGTAGTAGTGGTAGTAGTGGTAGTAGTAGTAGTAATGGTGGTTGTAGTGGTGGTGATAGTAGCAGTAGTGGTAGTAGCATAAGCAAGAGTAGTAGCAGTAGTGGTAGTAGCATAAGCAAGAGTAGTAGCAATATTAGTAGGTATAGTAGTAGTAGTAGTCGCAGCAGTATCAGTACCAATAGGACTAGTAGTAGTCGCAATAGTAATTGTAGTAGTAGCAATTCAATAATAATAGTAGTAGTGGACATAGCAGAAGTAGTAGTAGTTGTGGTAGCAGTAGTAGCAAAAGTAGCAGCAATTGAAGTCGCAATAGTAGTAGGTATAGTACTAGTCGCATTAGTAGCAGTAGTAGGACGAATGGCAGTAGTAGTAGCTGCGGTAGGAGCAGTAGTAGTTGTTATAGTTGTTGTAGCAGTAGTAGTCGTAATAGTAGTAGGAGTAGAGTTGTAGTAGAAGCAGTAGTTGTTGTAGTAGTAGTAGAAGTAGTACTAGTAGCAATAGAGCAGTGGTAACAGTAGTGGTGGTCGCAATAGGAGCAGTTGTAGTAGTAGTAGTAGAAGATGCAGTAGTAACTGTGGTAGTAACTATAGTAGCAGTTGCAATAGTAGAGTAGTAGTAGTAGGAGGAGTAGTAGTAGTAATAGTAGTAGTGTAGTGGCAGTTTTTGTTGTTGCTGCTACAGTAGTTGAACTAGTTATCGCAGTTATTATAGTAGTTGTAATAGTTGGTGTAGCAGTTGTAGTTGTAGCAATAGCTATAGTTGTAGTTGCAGTAGTTACAGTAGTATTAGTGGTAGTAGAAGCAAAAGCAATAGTAGTAGTAGTTGTAGTAGTAGGTTTAGTAGCTATGGTAATAGCTATCATTGTGGTAGTCGTAGTAGTAGTAGCAGTAGCAGTAGTGGTAGTATTTGTTCTTGTACTTGTTGGTAGTAGCAGTAGTTGCAGCTGCAGCAACAATAGTAAAAGTATAAGTAGCAGTAGTAGTAGTAATAGTTGTAGTTGTAGCGATAGCTATTGGAATAGTAGCGATAATAGCGATAGTAGCAGTGGTAGTAGTAGTAGTAGCGAAAGTCGCAGTAGTCGCAGTAGTAGCAATAGTAGCGATAGTAGCAGCGGTTGTAGTGGTAACAGTAGTAGTAGTTGCTATACTCGTAGTATTAGAAGTAGTAGTAGTAGTAGCAGTGATTGTAGTCATAGTTGCAAGAGTGGAAGTAGTTGTCGTCATAATAGTAGTACCTATAGTAGTAGTCGGATAAATAGAGTAGTAGATGTAGCAATAGTCATTGTCAAAGTAGTAGTAGTAGCAGAAGTAGTATTACTTGCAGTAGTAGTAGTAGTAGCAGAAATAGAAGTTGTAGTGGTAATAGTAGTAGTAGTAGTAGTGGTTGTAGTTGTAGTTGTAGTAGTAGTTGTTGTTGTTGTTGTTGTAGTAGTAGTAGCAGTAGTCACAGTGGTAGCAGTAATAGTAGTAGTAGTAGTATTAGTGGCAATAATAGTAGTAGTAGCAGTAATTGTAGTATTACTATTTGTAGTAGTAGCAGTAGTAGTAGTAGTAGTAGTAGTCACAATTGTAGTAGTAGTAGTAGCAGTAGTAGTTGTAGGCGAAGCAGTAGAAGTAGTAGTAGAAGCAGTAGTAGCAGAAGTAGTAGTTGTGGTGGTAATAGTAGTAGTGGTAGCAGTAGTAGCAGCAGTAGGAGTGGTACTAATAGTAGCAGTAGTAGCAGTAGTGGCAGTATAAGTAGCAGCAACAACATTAGTAGTAGTAGTAGTAGCAATAACAACAATAGTAGTAGTAGTTGTTGCTGTTGTTGTAAGTGTAGTAGTAGTTAGTAGTGGTAGCAGCAGCAGTAGTAGCACTAGTAGTAGTAGTAGTAGTGTTAGTAGGAGCAGGAGCGGTAGTAGTACAAGTAGCAGTAGTGGTAGTAGTGCTACTAGTTGTAATAGTAGAAGCAACCGCAATAGTAGCAGTAATAGTAGCAGTAGTCGTAATAGTAGCAGAAGGAGGAGTAGTAGGATTAGTTGGAGAAGAAATTCTTGGTGTAGTACTAGTTGTACGAGGAGTAGCAGTAGCAGTAGTAGTAGTAGGAGTAGTAGGAGTAGTAGTATTAGTAGTCATAGTTGTAGTATTACTAGAGTAGTTGTAATAGTAGTAGTTGTGGAGTAGTAGTAGTTGTTGTAGTAGTAGTAGTAGTAGTCATAGTTGTAGTAGGAGGAGGCGGAGGGCTAGTAGTAGTAGTAGTAGTAGTAGTAGCGGTAATATTAGTAGTCATAGTAGTAGTGGTCAAAGCGTTAGTAATAGTAGTAGCATTAGTAGTAGAAGTAGTTGTTGGCGTAGTAGTTGTAGTAGTACTAGTTATAGTAGTAGTAGTTTGAGTAGTAGTGGTAGTAGTAGAAATAGTAGTAACAATAGTAGTAGTAGTAGTAGAAGTTTTTGCTGCATTATTATTAGTAGCAGTAGGAGTATTAGGAGAGTAGTAGGAGTAGTAGTTGTAGTAGTAGTAGTAGGATTTGTAGTAGGAGTAATCGTAGGAGTAGTAGTGGTGGTAGGGAGAGGAATTCTAGTTGTAGTAGTAGGAGTTGTAGTAGTAATAGTGTAGTAGCATTTGTATTAGCAGCAGCAGTAGTACTAGTATTAGTAGCATTTGCAGTAGTACTAGTAGTAGTAGTAGTAGAAGTAGCTGTAGTAGTAGTAGAAGTAGTAGCAGAAGTACCAGTAGTAATAAAAGCAAAATAAGTAGTTGTAATAGTTGTAGTTGTAGCAGCAGTAGTAGTGGGAGATCTTGTTGGAGTAGTAGCATTGGTGTTAGCAATAGTACTAGTTGTTGTAGTAGTAGTAGCAGCAGTAGTGCTTGTGGTAGCTGTAGGAGTAGCAGTAGGTGCAATAGTAGTAGCGATAGTAGCAGCAGTAGCATAAGTGCTAGTGGTACTAGTAGTAGTATTGGTAGAAGTACTAGTAGTATTATTAGTAATAGTAATAGTTGTAGTCAAACTAGCAGCAGTAGTAGTAGTAGAATTAGTAAGTGATGTAGTAGCAGCAATAGCAGTGTTAGCAGCAACAGGAGTAGATGTAGTCGTAGTAGCAATAGTACTAATAGTTTTAGGAGCAGTAGTAGTAGCAGCAACAACAATAGTTGTAGTGGTAGCAGTAGTAGTAGTAGTAGTAATAACAATAGTAGTAGCAGCAGTAGCAGTAGTAGTAGTTGCAGTAGCAGTAGTAGATGTAGTATTAGTTGTACAAGTAGAAGTGCTAGGAGAAGTAGTTGTACTAGTAGTAGTAGCTGTATTAGTAAAAATGCTAGTAGTAGAAGTTCTAGTGGTAGTAGTAGAAGAAGTAGTAGTAGTAGCCATAGTCGTAGTAGTAGTTATAGTAGTAGTAGTAGTGGTGGCAATAGTAGTAGAAGAATTAGTAGTAGTAGTCGCAAAAGTTGCAGTTGTAGTACTTGTAGTAGCAATGGCAGTAGTAGGAGAGGTAGTTGCATTAGTAGTATTAGCAGCAATGGTAGTAGTCATAGTAGGAGTAGCAAATAGTAAAAGTAGTAGTAGTAGCAGCAGCAGTAGTACTAGTAGTGGTAGTTGTTGTTGTAGTAGTAGTAGTCGTGGTAGTAGTTATTATAGTAGTAGTAGCTGTAGTAACAGTAGTAGCAGTAATAGTAGTAGTATCATTAGTGGCTATAGTAGCAGTAATAGTAGTAGTTGGTGAAGTAGTAGTAGTATTAGTAGAAGTGGTAGTAGCAGTAGTAGTTGTTGTGATGGTAATAGTAGTACTTGTAGCAAGATTAGCAGTTGTAGTAGAAGTAGCAGAAGTAGTGACAGTAGGAGTAGCAGCAGAAGTAATAGTATAAGTAGGAGCAGCAGGAGTAGTAGAAGTAGTAGTAGTAGTAGTAGTAGTACCAGCAGTAGCAGTAGCAGATCGGAAGAGC
>RXID01014780.1:63573-142831 GCA_005019695.1 Trichopus zeylanicus subsp. travancoricus | reverse complement strand
CAATCCTCTCGCAGGAGGGTACGGATTTGCACGTGGCAGGGAAGGAGGTGCGGATTTGCTCTCAAGGGAGCGACAGCGTGGGCACCGGCAAAGCAGCGACGTGGGGCACTAGCAGAGCAGCGGTACGGGGTTGGGTAGCGCAGTAGCGAGAGAGTAGATAAGGTTTAACTGTAAATATTGGGGGTTTTTGTAAATATGACTAATTTCAGGGTATTGTATACAAATATCCGAAAGTTATATGTAAAATAAATAATAAGTTTTTTAGGGGTTTAATTATAAAATTACGGAGGGTAAAAGTAGAATATTTAGAAAAAAATTGATTAAATAATAATCAGAGAGGTATAGGTAAATATTTTGAAAAGGAGGCGGTATAGGTAATTACGAAAATTTCGGGAGGATTTTTGTAATTAAGGGGAATTTCGGAGGGAGGGTGTACGTAATTAGCCCTTAAAATTATATCAAATTATATATTTCTACTACAAAACTTAATGATTATATACTTTTACTTAAAAATCTAAATTGTTTGTTATTTGGTTTATCATGGGTTAAAAACTAATTCGATGAGTAAAATGATCCAAATATTCTTAAACTAAAAGAAATTACAAAAACATATTTATAATTTATTAATATCTATAAAGTTTTATTTTCATTATTTATCTTTGATGATACATCGAGTGAAAAAACTAAAATCTAGCTTATGACCCATGCCACTAATGGGGGGTGACTGATCCACATTTTGAACCTAGCAAGGTATTTGGCCCTTGGTGGGCTTGGTGGCAATAGCTTGATAACCTTGGAGTATTGGTTGCTCAGCTAGGCAATCTAAGTGCTTTAGATTTTATCTTTTAAATTATAATTCTGAGAAATCTGGGATTCGTGATAACCCATTACAAAGTATTTCAACCGAGATTACGGAGTATTAGATAGGACGAGTACCTTTGCACACTATAAAATAGTGAAACATTCATAAAGGTGCGGATTAATGTCTAATTTCTTTCATCCACTATTTCATTGTGACCTCGACTAACTTAGATGTTGGAGCGGTTATTGCTAAAGAGCTCTCAATAGTCTTCTTCATAGTTTCTTCTTCTCGCATATCAATAGAAGGACAACATAGTAAATTATGATCTCGAGGAGTCTCTCAAACCGAACCGATGGTGAACCAAGCTTCCACAATAGTTGATTCTTTTATTGAGATTCACTTTACCTCTTCTTTGTCAATCTAGAAGATATCTAGTAATCTTCTAACTATGCTTCCAAGAACAACAAAGGTATTATCATCCAAGAATCTATTTGGAGGGTAGGTAGCCTCAACCTGAACGGAGTCTCACAACTCTTTCGGAGGATCAAGTGAATTGAATCAGCAAGTCAACTCAGCGATTCGGCTGCTATCCTTCGGATGTACCACTGCTAGCCTCGGGATGTCCCACTATCAACTATCCTTGAGGTACCACTTGGCCCCTCTTGTATGATGAGTAGGCAGGAGTTATAGACGTTAGTTGTTGTAGTTAAGGGGATGACTCAGTTATTGGAGGTTCAAGCATTAGGCCATATAGAATTGTCAGCCCATCAGCTATATAACCAAGCTCAAATAATGTAGAATCTCCAATCTCAATATGCCCAACAATAGGCTCAAGCTCAATTTCAAGCTTAGGAGCTCAGGCTCAAGGGCATGTGTCAAACTAACAATACGAGTCACAACCATATGCAGTGAGCCAAAAACACCTCAGTGAACAACACCATTTGATTCATCAAGATCCCTCCACTAGTGCTTCACTATAGTATTAGCCATCGATGGAGTTCTAAGGGTGTGATCCTACTTACAACCCAGCTAACGAGTCTACATATCATAGCTACACAATCCGATCTTTAACTAGAGTCAAACCAAGAAGTCGTAAGGAAGTTGTACCATAAGCAGCTCGAGAGAGCTCCCAGGTAGGAATTCAATCAAACCAAGTGAGGTGCAACATCCTTTGATTCCTAAAATAGTTTATTCTCTTATATAGCTAAACTTTAGGTAACCTCTATATGCTGTGTATGATGGCTAAAAGGAACTAGTGGCAGGTGCCCGATCTTATATCCAATGGTGTCATCATCCTCTTGCATGCTAAATCCCATACGACAAAGACAAGCTCAAGTTAAGGTCCGAGGAGTGGTATAGTGATGGAGTGGAACTTGAGAAGTAAAAATTACCCCGAAATGGTAGAAGATAGAAGCAATAATGCCAAGGATCGTGGTGGAATAAAGGATATACTGGGCAATGTGACGAAGGATGATGTGTGAAATGTTGACTAGATGCCCGATCATAAGGTAGTAAATCAAGCACCTCCAAGTAAGAGAGCTCATCCTGATGTCCATCCTTTAGAAGGATAGTATAGACAAAAATTTGGTGGAGGACATATGAAATTCAAGGTCTACAAAGTCTTTAATTTGTGGAGGAATGATCTTAGCACTAGCAAATTGATCCTTAAAACAAGTAAAGCTATTCATGGAATGAAATTGAGGAGAAAATTGAGTTTCCTTATAGAAGGTAGAAGCTGCGAATTTCTTGCATTTTGAGAAGGTGGTTCTGGTGTGAGGAGGCATGGCAAAATTGAATAACAGGTAATGACATAGTAGGAACAAAAGCAAAGTGGTGGGAAAGCCTCTAGTACATTGGAGAAGCCGATTGGGGTCACTAGAGGGCCAGAGAAGACAAATCATGCAAATAAAAGTGAGAAAATTTAGGCTGCTGGCTAGGGTTTTAAGCATGAAATATCATGGTTCAGACCGAGTAAACCTATTTGGGCATCTGAAGAAAATAGACATAGAGTAAATCCGCTATCGGTTGTCCGATTGAATAACCAATTGTTCGAAGGATTCTTTGGGTGTTCGAATTGTCCTGGTCAGACGATTGAAGAATAGAAGTAGTGTACACCCAAAAAAAACTGCACACATGTGTCCTATCCATCCTGGTCGGAATGTTTGAACTATATTAAGAAAAGATTTTGAATGAAACTTGTCAATAAATTTCAAGGCACTCAATCAAATCAAGTAGGTTGTAAAACTTCAATTACATTTTGAATCAAGCAAAATTGCGTCTCATCCAAAAGGTACGATTAGATCAACATCCGGCTTAAATGAACACTCCTCCTTCCTAGGATACAAGTAGCATGATACTAATGCATATTAAGTAAGAAATATCATGTGAGGAATATTGTATTGAGGGGAAGTTAAAAGAGTTGGAAGAGATTGGATTACCTCATGTGATAAAATTCCCTTTGGAGCTTATAGGGATGTTATCTAATATAACTCTCTCTTCACAATCTATAGAGCAAATTGTATCTATTTATGCAAAAAGGATTAGTAGCATAGTATGTTATCATAAATAGAAGTTATATGAAAAAATTAATTACAACCAAAAAATCAAATGAAAACGAAAGCCCTACTTAAGCTAACTAAGCTAGAGGATGATTAAGGGATAGAACTTTTGAAAAACAAGATTCATTCCTAGGTTAAGAAAAATAGCTTAAGTAATGGATAATTTTGGAATGCAAACTTGTTTGGATTCCACATGTTCAGGAAACATTCTCTTTGGTTCTCAAATTTGCTTAAGAGTGGTGTTTTTTTTAATTGGATAATAAGTAGAGACATATCCATGAAGGCTACAATAATGACATTTCAATTTTGAAAATTTTGCATTTGAATCCTTTACAAAAGTAAATTTTGTTCCCTTGGATTTTGAAGATGAAATAAAACCAAGTCCGAATTTATTCAAAACATTACTTTGATTTTTCATAATTTTATTCAAAGTGTCATTTTCAGGAAAGAAATTTTCAAGAGTTTTTTTCAAATTCAAGTTTTCTTTTTGAAATTTACCAATACTAGTTTTGTAGTCATATGAAATTCTAGATGATTTTAAGGCATGATTTTCCCTTTCAAGACATTCCAAGTCGTTCTTGTGATCACAAGAACTAGTAGATAGTTTCAAAGTATCAAGTTTATTTTCAAGTAAAAGTAATTTATTTTTCAAAGAAAAGTATTTATGAAGCAATTTCTCGTGTCTAGTATATAGGTCCTCAAATGCTTCTTCTAATTTTTTTTAAATTTAAATCACTTACCTCATTCTCATTACTTTCATAATTGGCCATGAGCCAAAGGTTAAGGTTGTGACTTTCAGAGTAATCATTCGGATTTTTCATGTAGATTTTTTCTTTCTTTTCTTCTTTTTCTTCTTTTTTTATTGAGCTTGAGAGGATGACTCTTTTATTCCTACTTCCTTTTTCCTCAAAGGTTTTCTCTTTCCATACTCTTTTTCTCTTTATCATCATCCATTCCTAATTCTTTGAGTCTCATCTCATATGCTAATAAAGAACCTATAAGTTCTTCAAGTGGGAGCATCCTAAGGTCCTTTGGTTCTTGAATGGCCATCACCTTTGGCTCTTATGAGCTTGGCAAGGACTGAAGATCCTTTCTCACAACTTCTTCATTAGTATAAAATTTTCCTAACAAATATAGGCCATTCAAAATCTCCATAAGTCATGAAAGCATATCTGAAATAGATTCACAAGAGTATATTTTGAAAAACTCAAATTTATTTACAAGCATTTAGATTTTCAAATCTATACTTTGTCAACCCCTTTATGAGTGAGTAATAAGCAATTCCAAATATCATGAGTGGCTTCAAAAAATGAAATTCTTCTAAAATTAATTTTATTTAAAGCACAACATAATATTTTCATTACTTTGAAATTAGTGGAATCTAACTTTTTCTCTTTATTATTCCACTCTTGAGCTAGTTTAGGAATCTTCACACCATCAATCATTTTGACGGATGGAAAATACTCATTTTCTTCTATTACATGCCAAATATCAAAATTAATGCTCTTGATGAAGACCTTAAAATGGATTTTTCAAACATTAAAATTATTTTCATCAAAATAAGGGGGACGGACAATAGATTAAGTCTCTCTAAAAAAAGGAGAAATAGAAAAATTTTCCATAAAAATGGATAAAAAATTCTAGGCAGTTAAACCAAAATAAGCATATCAAGCTTTGATACCAATTAAAACCCAAAATGGCAATATAAGAGAGGGGGTGGTGGTGAATTAGGTTTATAATGAATAATAATAACTTTTTGCACTTGAAAAGCAATTCACAATTCAATATACAAAGTAACACAAGTTTACAAATAAGAAAATGAATCACTAGTGCTTATAAAGTGAATAGAGAAAAGTAATGATTCCACTGTGATTTTTATATAGTTTGGCAACTAACCACGCCTACTCCATGACTCTTGCCTTGATCTTGAAAATATGGACTCTCCACTAGAGTCGTTGTTTTTTGAGGCAAAGTCAAGCATTTACACCAACTCATAAACTATAAGTGTCACTTCTCTCGGATGAAACCGTGCTCGTACAACTCTTACTCCAACTAGCAAGAATCAACTCCTACACTGGAGATTTATCCTACACACACTTCTAACACCCTAAGAGTGTTTATAATCAAGGAAGACTAGAAAAGATACAATTTTGACCTCTCTACAATTTCCTCTTAAGATGAATACAAGGACAAGAAAATATGAAAGTGACTTCTAATCTTAGAGCTCTCATAAGACTACAAGGTTTGGAAAATCTTGTTCTTTCTCTTCAAGAAAATTAGAGAAATATATGTTCTAAATTGAATAAACTCCAAGCCCTTAAAATACCCATTGGGGAGAGAACTAGCCGTTTCTAGCTATGCTTTGCATGTTTGGGCATCCCAACCATAAGGTTCTAGCACTCAAAACATCCCAATGGTCAAATCTAAATTAGTCATTATAACAGATGTCATTGGTTTGAATATCTGATCATCAAGTTAGGAAGTCCAAACCAGATAAGTTCAAGCGGCCAAAATCTGTACTAGACAATTGATCCCAAAAAACAAAGAAATATGAAGTTATAGCCTCTAATCTTCAAGATTCCAAACCTATCAATTATTTCAAAGGTATTTCTACTAGAATTAGGTGTCTAACCCCTAAAGTTTGAGCATTTGAAGTTAATAGAAAAACCTATTAGCTCACTACAACTTCAGTCTCTAGTTTGGCATTTTCTCATAATTTATCTTGGATAAAATGATAGGCCAGTGAAAACATTCCAAGATAAGTTTGAGTATTAGCCAAAACTCTAAACTAAGTATTCAAATGCAAATCTTTAACTCAAAGAACAAATAAAAAGTCTAAACCTTTTGAGCTGACTTGATGATCTCTTGAGCATTCTTCAAGCCGTCTTTAATTCTTCAAGTTTCGTCCGTTGATTTACCAACATGCCTCATCTTCAATATTGTCTTCCTTCTTATTTATACTAGGGACTTATGAATGGACTTGATCTCCATTTTGGGCTTAGTTTAGTTACAAGCTAAACATACTCAAGATATGATCAAATACAAAGTGTGTGCATCATCAAAACTACAAATGACAATAATCTTCTCCTTTTTAATGATAACAAATCCTCACAAGTATAGAATACATAATCTAGTTTGTTAAAAAAAAATTTAAACTTAAAGCAATTTAACAACTAGATTCATGCATAATATGGATAATGAACAAGAGTATTTACATTCTACAATGTTTAACAATTTTAAGCATGAATAACTCTTTACAATATACATGAATTTTAACAATTTTAAACAATTTCCCCTTACTATGTTACTCTCATCGTTACTATAGCACTCTTCCCTTTACTATTTTATCACCCTTTATTGACATCAACAAAAAAGGTTATAACAATATAAGCAACATAGGGAGAAAATAAGAGAACAACATTGAGAGTATCCACAATGATGCAAAGCCACAATATACCATGAAAATCCACATTCATAAAGCCAAATAAATCCATAAAAGTCAAATCATCCATAAACATGAAATAAGGTTTCAAAAGATATAAGCAAGTCAGAAACCACCAATTATCTATAAACACCTCATCAAACACAAGGTCAAACCACAAAACATACATGGGCACAAAATAAGATATGAAATCTCTAAGAGGTTGGCCCCCACCCAAATCGTTCCATGAAAGCAACCAGCATCCCCTCAAGGCGATCTAGACACTCCATAATTTGTTGGAATCCCATGGAAACTATCCTCTTGAGAGGATCCAACAACTCAAATAGCTTATCTAGCTTCTAATTAATAGATCTATGAGAAATTCTAGCATTTGCAACCTTGAGAGTAACTCCAGCCTTAGCATCTGTTCCACTGGTGTAGTAGCAATATAAGCTTAACCGAGATACAAAGACCTTGGATTTAGGTCACACACCTAACTAAGGCATAAAGACCTTGGATTTAGGTCACACACCTAACTAAGGCATAAAGACCTCGGATCTAGGTCATGAACTTACCCGAGACTCAAAGATTTTTTATTTACATATCTTAAGGATTGAGTACATATTGGGCTTATTGATTACCCTAAGGTAAAATTTCAAATATTAGAGAAAATTTGGAGATGATAAAGTCGAGTTTTAACTTGTGTAGATTAATGATCTGAGCTAACATTGATTTAGAATTGACATTTGATTAAGTGATTTGGGATAAAATCAACTTTGATTTGGACAACAAACCAAACAAAATTCTTCTTTTAGACAAAATTGGGATTAGTTTTATGTGGTTAAGACTCGAATTGAGGCTTGTTGAATTATTATTATTGCAAAGAAAATTCAAGCCAAACAAATAATTATGTTTGAATCAAATGTGCAAAGGCAAGTAGAGATTTCTTCATTAATGACAAAAATAGACTATAATTCCAACCAAAACTTTAATAAAATGCTTCCAACATAATATCCAGTTCAAATAAGAAAAGTTACATATAAAAAGACAATGGATACAATTTAGTTCTTCGGCTCATGGGCTTTGGCCTCATCATCCCTGAGAGAAAAGTCTAAGTTGACATTGCCTTCAATTTCCTCACCCTTTAGGAGTTGGTGTTGTAAAATCAACTCTTCATACTCTCTCTTTATATGAACCACATGCTTTCATTGTATAATTTGATATAGAGGTTGACAGGGTTGAAATTCACATGCCAGTGAATCTAAACTAGGTACCTCTGTAGCACAGCTACCCTCCTTCATAGAAGTCAGCAAAGAGTTTAGCTAATGTCAAAGTTTCTCCTCTTTGACCTTGAAATCTTGGGCCTTTTGCTGCTCTGAGTTGTGTTGGGGTTGAAGTTCATCCAACCTCTACAGAGCGTTGTCATGCTTAATTTGTAGGACTATCTTCTTATCCTCTACCTTGGACTTCTTTGATTCAACATTAAGGTAAAAACTTTCTATTTGAGACCGAAGGAGGGAAAGGTCTAGCTTAGTAGAATCTATCTTGGACTTCTAGGTTGCTGCAACCTTCTTTAACTTAAAAAAATATTTTGCTTGCTATATGGAAGAATTCCATCACCTGCAATCAATTCAAAGGTTAAGCACAACTTCCTTTATAAAAAAAACTGGTAGGAGGACTAAAAGGATAAATCACATTGGTGCAAGCTTCGACTCCTTTCATGAAGAGGTTATCATCATTAAGCCAAGTAATCTTTGAGTTCAAATATATCCCAAAGGTGAAATTAAAATATTTTTCTGTACTTAGGTCAAAGGGCTCTTTTCTAGCTCAGCGACTAGGAATTTGACCTGGAGAAACATGTTGTTCTAGAGGACACAACATGGAGTAGAGTGGAGGTGGCACATGTAGAACCCCTAGTTGGATCATTGGATTCAGGTTGCCAAACCCCTCCTAGGTTGGGAGTAGCCCAAACAGGGTCAACAGTCAGTGTGTAACAACCTGCTTCCTTTTCTTCCACTAGCCCTGGGCATCTTTCTATCTGCTACTCTGCCACTCCTGAGTTTTCTTCTTATGGCTCCAGGCCTCAGACATAGGGGCAAGCTTGCTTTTCCCTTCGGCCATGGGAACAAGTTTGCTTTCCCCCTCAGCCACCTTCTTCTTTTTCAGATGTTATTGTGGAGGAACTTGGGGAGCTTTCGCTCTTTTCTTTTAGATCTCATTAATAAGATCTGGTTGAGTCTTAAGTACACAAAATTATTAGTTAGGCCAAGCCATGACTTAGGGCTATGAAACACAAAAAAAGTTAATTTCATACAAGCTAACTGAGCCATGAATAGACCATGCTATAGTAGTTAAGTCTTGTCGGATCATGTGCGGAAAAAACTAATTACTTTTACCTCCTCTTCCTAAGAAATAAGGAGATAGTATACCTCAGGAGCAATTTTTGGGTTAGCTCAGTGTTGTGAAGGCTCACTCCACTCACATGAGAGGCTTTGGTTAGTTTGGAAAAAGACCCTAATGGAATGATCTTTACAAGAATGGATGGAGGAGGGGTTAGACACAAATAATTTACAACTACTCTAGGGGGTGAAGTACCATAGTACCTCAATGTTGGATGCTCAGCACCCCCTAAAAGAGTCCTTGAACATCTCCATGGTAGGAGCAAAATTTTTTTGCTAGGACAATACTCAAAAGGTGGTTACAAACCTCATGGCATTAGAAACTATTTGGTTCAAAGATAGGTCCCAATTGTTTAGTACCTCTATAAAGTTGCCTATGGGGTATCTAATACCACTCTCAAACATCTCCCAAAAGATGGTAAACTCATATCCAAACTCTTCCTTGAGTTTTTTACGATCTGATTTCGACCCCCACAAATCTAAACTCAGTCTCATCTGATAAGCCAAACACATTAACCAAATTATCAATGTGCTCTTCACTAAGGGTTGTCTCAATAATCAAGAACCTTATCCTAGGAGCACCAATCAAAAGGTAGTGACCCAGATAAAGTTTGTTGTGAGATACTATTCTATGGACGAGGTCACTGAATCAAGCTCAAGGATCATTGGACCACCATCTAGTTCTTTGAAACAACTATGGATGTTCATCGTATATGTTCCAAAGTAAAACTAAGTTCTTCTAATATTATAATGTTCTCTACCTATGGTTCATATGACAAGTTATCAAAGTAAGAGCTTGCACAAATTTAAACTGAATAAAAGAAAGAGTAGATAAAAACTAAGCCAAGAGAACAATTGGGAACTTAATCAAATTTAGTATGATGGTAGCATTGGTTGTGGAACTCGGGGTGACGACTTCCTATGACCCAGTAGCAATGGCTATGGCACTGGAAGTGATGGTTCTGATGCGATCATAGGGGCAATAGCAAAACTCGATCCAGGGAGATAGGGGTGCCAAGGGTAAGAACCACCAACAACGGAGTAGATGAACCGCTGACAGTGCTCACAAGGGCTAGAATAGTGTGGCTAGGGGCAAGGAAAGCATTGGAAGAGGCCAATAAAACAAGAATGCTAAATAGAGAGATCACTTGAGAAGAAGAGGCTTGAAACACATGAATGGCTAAAAATAAGAATTGGGGTCAAAGAAGCCCTTATATACCCTACTGTTGAATCATTGGATCTCTTACGCATAGATCAATTCAAGACACCAAAACATAAAGGGCAGGAGTTTGTATTGTGAGACACGTGTCATATATTTGACACGGATTGCCAGATATGGTTTGAGGTGGTAATCACAAGGGATATTTGTAGCATTAAGTCTCACTTTGACAATTAAATGGGTAGCTTAGCTATCATCTCAAAAATGAGCAAATGCTAATGATTTCTTATGATTTGACAAGGTGCAGGTTTTGATTTATGAGAATTCATGATGATTGGTGGTTCACATTGAGTTGGTAAAAGACCGAGTTAACTTCACACACTGAATTCAAGAATCGGCTCCCAAAGTTGTAGAGCACTAATGATACACCGTACTAAACTAATCGAGTCAAAAATTAAAACTTAGCTCATGACTGCTTAGTGAAGCAATTTGAGTGCTTGTATATATTATTCCATTAAATTGTACTTCTAGAAATTTGAGATTTGCGATAATTTATTACAAAAGATCTTGTAAGTATTTCAGTTGAGATCATGAAGGCTCAGATACAATGAACCATCTTTGCGCACTATAAATAGAAAAATATTCACAAAAGTAAGGATTAATACAGAAAATTTTTCATCCACTATTTTATTATGATATGAACTGACTTGGATATCAGAGCAACCACTGTTGGAGAGCTCCTGATAATCTTCTTCATTGTTTCTTTTTCTTACAGATTGATGGAATGATGGCCTGGCAAATCATAGTCTCAAGAAGTCTCTTAGATAGAAACTAGTGGTGAATCAAACTCCCACAATAATCTTCAACCTCCATCAAGGTCAACTGATGTTTCTACTATTCCTTAATGCAACATAAAAATACTAATCAAAAGTTATTTTCAACTACTTTAGAGTATGAGAAAGCAAAAAATTGTATCGATCTTATCTTGATCATTTAATCAACAAAACTTGAGTTTCAAAGATTTAGAGCTTCATCTCTCACAATCACAAGTCAAGAACAACCATTGATAGGACTAAAATGGTATTATTTTTGCGGGTATTGAAAGCAAATAAATCACCTAAGAGGGGGGATGAATTAGTAGATGAAAACCAATGCCACTTGTTTCGAATAAAATGCAAAATTGATGCAATCCATAATCAAATATGGATTAATTAAATAAGATAGAATAAGGGATAGAGTGCACTGAAATTTAACATGATTTGGAGACCAAACGCTCCTACTCCATGGCTCTTGCCTCAACCTCGAGGACTTTTAACTCTTCTGCTAAGAGTGTCACTTTGTCAATGAAGCCAACATACAATCTCCTTACTCCAACTGGCAAGTATACTCCAAACTGAAGTTAGAAACTCTCAACCACTCCAAACAATCTTGGAGTGAATTACAAGTGAAAATTTATAAAAATTAGAATAATCTTATACTCACACAAAGTTTTTTCAAGACTAAAGGAAAGGGTAATAAGAGCTTGCTTGAGATTAGAAGGCTTAGAGCTCAAGATTGGCTAGTGAGTTGAAGAAGTCTTTGATCACTTTTAACAAATATTAGATGATGTCAAAGTTATTAATGGAAGTCTCTTTAACTCTATTTATATGTTTGGGGTTGAATCTAGCCATTAGGGGTGAGATCCCATGGCTTGATTTGCTCCAACGGTCAGAAAAGTAGCCATTAGTCACGCAGAAAACTCATACCCAACGTCCGTTTCAGAGAACCAGATGTCCGGTTCCAGTTCATAAAGTAAGCTTCGAACCCATACCGGACATTCGGTTCTGTACCAGATATCCAGTTAGTCAGACTCAAAAAACTAGCTGAACAGATGTTCGGTTCTGCCTTGTACCAAAAATGTGATTTTCAACCTGACTCAACTGGGTGTCCATTTCAAAATCGGATGTCTAGTTTAGTCAGAAAAGGTTTGCTAAGAGCTTCTTGTATAAATCTTTTGTGACCTTGAATACTAAATAATTTATCTCAAACAAGCTCTCGATATAACACAAAAATAAAGAGAAAACTAGACCCATTAGATGACGATTTCTTGCATTGCCTTGTCCTTGTTCGGGTCAATTATGAGTCCTTTAGCTGTTTCTTCCCCTCAAAGTCATCTCTTTGGGTTTTTCATCTCCAAGCCATCTTTATATCTTGTCAATTCATGCTCACCAATCTATCATTGTGTTTTTTCTTTTTCTTGAAGCTTTCAAATATTTTCTTGAGAGCTTTAAGTATTTTGGCTAAACATAATTCAAGTAAATCATTAAATATTATTTGCTCATTATCAAAACTAGAAAGGACAACAATCTCTCCCTTTTTAATGATGACAAATATACAAATAAAGAACTAAAGCATGGGCAGCATGTAAAAAGCAAGATCATGAATATCCAAGATAAAAAGCAAGATCATGAATATCCAAAGTAAAAGGCAAGATCATGAATATCCAAAGTAAAAGGCAAGATCATGAATATCCAAAGTGAAGTTCTGGCTGCCAATGTACATCATAGGTCAATGTAGCTAGTGATCTCCCCCTTTTGACATCAACAAGAAGGGACTCACTAGCTCCATAATAATAAACAAGGTATACCACAGCCTATATAATTAAAAAGAAGCTCCCCCTAACTTGATGCATTAGGTGAATATGATATCCAAAAGATAAGAAGAAGTAGTAAAAATATCCATAAATGATCCAATACATTTACTCAATAATGTCCATAAACGAGAGTCAAAATCATAACACATAAAGTCAAAACTCCAAACCATACACCAACAAGTTAGATACTTAAAATCTAGAATCCATTCATGTAAACCAAGATCCATAGACTCCAAAATTGAAAGAAAAGAATGAAAAGCCAAAATCTAGGAGCTAGGTCTAGGAGGCAATTGAGGAGTCGAGCGATCCATAAGAGATTGAATCATCTCCAAGGGGTTGTCGAAGGATGTATGCATCATAGTAGACATCTTGTCCCCAGAGGACCAATGCTAGGTCACCTGCTCGACAGTCCACTATGCTAGGCCCTTTAGGTGTGCAAGCCTGGAAGCAAAGTCAGCCTTGGACTCAATGGATGATGCATAGGAAGGTCCAAAGCGTCCATGACTCCCTCAAGACTATGCTTTGTGGCTTCGAGCTCTACTCTCTCAGTCAGCTCATAACCATTCTCTCCTCAGATCCAAGAACCATCATGTAAGGAGAAACCTATTTGAAAGAGAGTGAAGCAGGAGGTGTCAAGTAGCGTATAGGAATGAACTAGAGAGGGGTTGCGCTGAGGAGTTGGAGCACCAAAGTTTCTAAGAATTAAGGTGGCAAAGCTAGGAAAGTCTAGGGTGGCATGTAAGTGTCAAGTATAATGGCCCATATGGTGGATAATAATGTGAGGTAGGCATACCATATGGCTAGTCAACAGACAAAAGAGAAGATATAACTCAGTAAATAATACTTCATTTCTATGACTGCCTTTGGGAAGAATGGTATAAGTAAGAATTTGATGCAAGATATAGGCTCTAGGTGGGAGAAGGAGAGACTGAAGCTTCCACATAGCCTCTCCCCAGTTTTCCTTAAAGACGGTCTCAACAACTGACTGATAAGAGAGAACTTGGTTAGGCCATTTGCTGGTGAGAGTCAATCTCTCTCTTGTAATAGGTATACCAAGAATTGAACCTAAGATAATAGGGGTAAGAGATATTTGCCTATAACCATTGTACTATCAAAGGTGTTAGAATTTTGATCAAAGTTGGCATTTGAATAGAAGGCTTAGACATCATAATCATAGTAGATTTCACATTTCATTAATAGGGATGTCCAAACTTGAGCATCAATGAGGGTTTTAAGGTTAAGAGAATGAATATTATCAAAATCAATGGTGTGATGGATAATAATATGAGAGTTGGTGAATTTGGTTTAAAATTGAGTAAAAGATTCTAGAGAATGGAATTCAAGGGGGAAAGGGTCATTACCAAGCGAAGAAGCGGAGCCTTCACCCTTCCTTTTCCTTGAGGCAAGGCTCTTGAATCTTTTGGCCATTGGAGGAAGAAGGCTTGAAATGGAGGAGTGGAAGAAGGAGATACTTAAGATGAAGGACCCAAAATGAGGGATAAGGCTCCTAGATCACCAAAGAGAGAGGCTTGAGAGCTCGAGTGGGTCATCGGAGACGAATCACGCACAAGGGGATGGAAAAAGGGACCGATGGCTAGTATTTAAATCTTTGAAATTGGGCCCCACTGCCATGTATTAGACGTCTGATTCATGAATCGGACGTCTGACAGTAGGAAAATTGCCTATATTGAACCGCTGTATCAGATGTTTGGTACAAAAATGTTTGTTTAAGAGGAAGAAAATTGCCTATATTGAACTACAATATCGGACTTCCAGTACAAAAACAAACATTTGATGGGAAGAAAATTGTGTATATTAAACTACTATATCAGATGTCTGATACAAAAATGATGTCCAGTAGAAAATTTAAGAATGCAAATTTATTCAAAATTGGATGTTCATTTCTAAATCGGATGTCTGATTCAGAGAAAACTCTTTAGGCTTCAAAAATATAGAAAAGCAAAGTTGATTCACAATGCCAATGATTATAGAAAATCATGAAACTTTTGCAATACTAATGGCACTCCAAATGAAACAAAATCATGTTTTGTCCAAAGGTTTTGTAAAAATATCTACGAGTTGATAGTTGGCTTCAATAAACATCAATGAAATATCCTTTTTTAAAACATGATCTCGAATAAAATGATGATGAATGTCAACATGTTTAGAATGAGAATGTAGCACCAAATTCTTGGACAAGTTAATTTCACTAATATTATCACAATAAATTGGTACATTTGAAAAAGTATAGCTAAAATCCTAAAGTGTTTGTCTTATCCATAATATTTGGAGTAACAACACCTTGTGGCTACATATTCAGCTTCGGTGGTAGAAAGAGCCACTGAATTTTATTTCTTAGAACTCCATGAGAGAAGAGACTTTCCAAGAAATTGGCAACTCCAACTAGTACTCTTTGTATCCATATGACATCCGGCATAATCCGCATCACAAAAGCCAATCAAATCAAAATAACTATCTCTTGGATACCACAATCCTATGTCTACTTTACCCTTAAGATATCTAAATATGTGTTTCACAGTAACCATATGTGATTTCCTAGGAGATACTTGAAATCTAGTATACAAGCAAATGCTAAATATGATATCGGGTCTACTTACGGTAAGGTATAGCAAACTACCAATTATATCTCTATGCCACTTTTTATCAACTTTTTTTCCATCATCATCCTTCTCCAACTTGGTTGATGGGCTCATTGGCATTCCTATAGCATTTGCTTTATCCATGTTGATTTTTTTTAAGTTGCTTCTTGGTGTATTTGGTTTGCTTGATGAAGAACTCGTTCATCATGTGTTGAACTTGGACGCCAAGGAAGAAGTGTAATTCTCCCATCATACTCATCTTGAACTCCTTCTTCATCATGTTTGCAAAGAGCTCGCAAAGGTTTTCATTAGTGGTACCAAATATAAGATCATCAATGTAAATTTATACCACTAATAGGTCATCATGCATTTTAAGGAGGAATAATGTAGTGTCAATGCAACCTCTTTCAAGACTATTTGATACTAAAAATGAACTAATTCTCTCATACCAAGCTCTTGGAGCTTGCTTAAGACCATATAATGCCTTTCTCAATTTTAGAACAGGGTTTGGAAAATTTAAATCTTCAAATTCAGGGGATTATTCAACATAAACTTCTTTGAATAGAAACTCATTTAAGAAAGTACTTTTTACATCCATTTGAAGTAGTTTGAACCCTTTATGACAAGAAAATGCAAGCAAAATTCTAATAGATTCCAAATGAGCAACGGGTGCACAGGTCTCTTCAAAGTCAATTCCTTTAATTTGGTTGAAACCTTTAACCACTAGTTTAACCTTGTTTCTAACCATGACACTATCTTCATTTAGCTTGTTCCTATAGACCCATTTAGTACCAATAATTGGGTAGTCATTTAGTCTTTGAACAAGCTCCCAAACTTGATTTCACTCAAATTAATTTAATTCTTCTTGCATGACAAGAATTCAACTGTCATCTTTTTGAGCTTCCTCAAGATTCTTGGGTTCTATATGAGAAAGAAATGCAATGTAATTTGGATTAAATTTAAGATCTTGATGAGTTTTTACCCCTTAATCAATATCAGCTATGATTTGATCTATTGGATGATTTTCTTGAATCTCCACTCCTTGGGTGGTTTCGTGCCTTGCTCTTGCTCTTTTGGCTTAATATCTCCATCATTATTATTCTTCTCGTCTATTTTTTTACTAGTGTCACCCACCTTTATTTCTAAGATTTGTAAGTTGTCTATCATCTTAGAGATCTCTACATCATCATCAAAAGGCTTTTTCTCCAAACAAGGGTTAACTTCATCAAATTTAACATTTATGGATTCTTCAACAACCAAGGTGATTTTGTTGAAGACTATAAATGTTCTAGAGCTAGATGAATAGCCAAGAAATATGCCATCATGAGTTTTAGGGTCAAATTTTGATAAATAATCTTTTGTATTCACAATAAAGTATTTGCAACTAAAAACATGAAAGTATGCATTGTTAGGTTTTTTTCCATTCCTCAACTTAAATGGCATTTTGTTGAGAAGAGAGTAAATAGATACTTAATTCAATATATAGTAAGCTGTGTTAATGGCCTCCACCCAAAAATACTTGGGTAAGGAGTACTTGTTAAGCATTACTCTTGTCATCTCTTGGAGAAATCTATTCTTTCTCTCAATAACTCCATTTTGTTATGGGATACGAGCAGCCGAAAAATAATGCTCAATCCCATTTATTGTGCAAAAATATTTGAATGGATGATTTTCAAATTCTCCTCCATGATCATTTCTAATTTTAGAAATTATGTAACCCTTCTCATTTTGCAAAACTAACAAATGCATCAAAAATATCACTTTTGTTGGTAAGAAACAATACCCATGTAAACCTTGAAAAGTCATCAATAATTACAAAAACATAGTTTTTATCCCCTAAACTTGTTGTCCCTATGGTTATAAACAAGTCTAGATGAAGGAGTTGAAGTGGCTTACTAGTTGACACTACCTTCTTGGGTTTGTGTGAGGATTTTACTTATTTTCCATTTGGCATGTATCACATACTTGATTCTTGATGAACTTACCTTCAGGGAGTCCTCTCATAAGTTCCTTATGGTTGATCTTAGTAATTACATCCATACATGTGTCCAAGTCGCTTATGCCAAAGCCACTCATAATTCTCATAGGCTACAAAATCTACACTAAGGTCATCTTGATGAATAGTATAAATATTTCCATCACGATGACCAATAAAAGCAATATTATTACTATCATTATATCTTACTATGTAATAGTTAGCCTTAAAAAAAATATGAAAGCCTTTATCACATAAACTAATAGATAATAAATGGTATTTGAGTTCCTCAACAGGACGCATACGCTTAACAATTGATGAGCCAATGGAAATGTCACCTTTACTAATGATTTTGCTTTTACCGTTGTCACCAAAAGTAACATATCTACCATCTTTGCTTTTCAATTCCTTGAACATGGATGGATTTCCATCATGTGTCTTAAACATCCACTATCAAAGAACCCACTTCTCAATTTTCTTCTTCGAGTGTAGGCATAACTAACAAATCAAAATTGTATAGGTACTCATTCTCAATTATGAGTCCTCATGGTTAGAAGAAAATATGTACGAAAATATAAATACAAATAATTATGCTAGCAATATCACATGAAGATACTTACCTCTACAATATTAGCTAGAGGATGACCATAGATATAACTAGTAGAGGCACATGAGTCATCCCCAACTACTCCAATCAAAGTCATGCAAGTGGGGTTTTAGGAACCCAAATTAGCTTGAATTCCTTAGTTTTTGACACTATCTCTTTAGGTACCCATATTTGCTTAATGAAAGGATTTCTCTTAATTGGGCAACTAGATGAGTTGTGCCCCTTTCTACAACAATAAGTGTAAATCTTGTGAGAGTTGGTTTTAGTGAAAGCCTTTACAAAGGTGGTTTTGGTACCTTTGAACCTAAATGATGAAACAAAGCCTAATCTAGATTTATTTAAAACATTTTTTGACTTTTAAGAATCATGCTTGAGGTAGTATTTCCATGGAAAAAAAATTTCAAAGCTTTTCTTAAA
Source organism: Trichopus zeylanicus subsp. travancoricus (assembly GCA_005019695.1). Lineage (NCBI taxonomy): Eukaryota > Viridiplantae > Streptophyta > Magnoliopsida > Dioscoreales > Dioscoreaceae > Trichopus > Trichopus zeylanicus. The sequence continues at coordinate 124,261 of RXID01014780.1, read as the reverse complement.
TGACTATTTTCATCTCTAAGCATAGTAAGTTCATTGTGACATTCACAAGTAGTTCTAGAAGATTCTAAAATATTATATTCTATCTATGAAGCATCTATGCCCTTGTTGCAATCACAAGTGCTTTTAGAAGATTTCAAAATATCAAAATCATTCTCAAGAGCAGATAGTTTCTTTCTCAAGGAAGCATATTTGAGACTTAATTTTTCATGCTTTTCAAATAATTCTTCAAAAGCATCTTGTAACACCTCAAAGGATAAGTCACATACCTCATCCTCATTTGCCATGAGGCATAGGTTCACAATTTCATTATCGAAGGAGGTATTGTCACTCTCTTCTTCAGAATGGTCCCAAGTTACCATCAAAGCCTTCTTCTTCTTAGCCTTGAGCTTCTTGAATTGAATGTTGAGTGGGCAATTAGCCTTCATGTGGCCCGACTTCTTGCATTTAAAACATGTTGGTACATCCTTTTCTTCCTCCACAATTGGATTGCTTCTTTTGCCTTTTCTTGGCTTTCGAGGCATGTGCTTTTTCTTGAGAAATTTTTTGAACTTTTTTGTTAGAAGCACCATGCCTTCGTCACTCTCTTCCTCTTCTTCTTCACTTGATTCTTTAGCTTTAAGGGCGATGTTTTTCTTCTTCTTGTCTTTATTTTCTTCTTGGATCTAGTCCTTCATTATTATCTCATGAGTGATTAGCGATTCTAGATGCTCCTCCAATTGTAAGGTGTTAAGGTCTTTAACTTCTTGTATTATAGTCACCTTTGGATCCCATGACCTAAGCAAGCGTATCAAGATCTTCCTAACTATCTCATCATTAACATAAATTTTATCAAGAGAATTTAAAGTATTGATCATATTAGTGAATTGTGTAAATATCTTAGTGATAGGCTCATTTGGTTTTATCTTAAAGAGCTCATATTGGTTTATCAATATGTTCACTTTAAATTTCTTTACTTGTCTTGTACCCTTATGAGTAACTTCAAGACAATGCCAAATTTGTTGAGCCATCTCACAAATACTAATGTAATTAAATTTAGATGGATCAAGAGCACAATACAAGATGTTTATTGCCTTTGCATTCAATGAATCTAGCTTTTTGTCACCCTTATCCCATTTGCCCTTAGGTTTGGGTACCCTCACCCCATCAAATAATTTGGTGGGAGAAGTGTACCCTTCCTCCACTAACTACCATAGATCATAATCAATGATTTTAATGAAGATCTAAATTGGGGCTCTCTAATAATTGAAGTTAGTGCTATTGAATAGAGGAGGATGAGTGGTAGGTTGCCCATCTTAAAGAAATAATGAAGAAGTACCAAAATTTTTCATAAATAAGGATCGAAAACTCAAGTAATTAAACCAAAAAAATAAGAGCAACTTACTCTGATACCAATTGAAAGCAAATAAATTGCCTAAGAGGGGGGTGAATTAAGAGATGAAAACCAATGCCACTTGTTTTGGATAAAATTTAAAATCCATGCAATCCACAATCAAATATGCATTAAGTAAATAAGATAGAATAAGGGATAGAGTACACCAAAATTTAACATGGTTCGGAGACCAAACGCTCCTACTCCATGGCCCTTGCCTCGGTCTTAAGGACTTTTAACTCTTCCACTAGGAGTATCATTTCGTCGGTGAAGCCAAGCCCATACAATCTCCTTTCTCCAACCAGCAAGTATACTATAAACTGGAGTTATAACTCTCAGCCACTCCAAACAATATTAGAGTGGATTACAAATAAAAATGTGTAAAAATTGAAACAATCTTATACTCACACAAAGTTCTCTCAAGACTAAAGGAAAGGGCAATAAGAGCTAGCTTGAGATTAGAAGATTTAGAGGTCAAGATTGGCTAGTGAGTTGAAGAAGGTTTTGATCTCTTTTAACAAAGATTAGAACATGTAAACGTTATTAATGGAAGCCTCTTCAATTCTATTTATACATTTGGGGTTGAATATAGCCATTAGGGGTGAGATCTCATGGCTTGATTCACTTCAATGATCAAAAAATTAGTCGTTAGTTGTGAAAAAAACTCATACTAGTTCTCTATTCAGAGAACTGGACATCCGGTTCTAGTTTGCAGAGTAAGCTTTGAACCCCTGTCAGACATCTAGTTTTGTACCGGATGTCTAGTCCAGTCAAACTCAAAAAACACATCGGATGTTCGGTTTTGTGTCGGATGTTCGGTTCTGCCTTGTATTAAAAATGTGATTTTCAGTCTGACTCAACCAAGCATCCAATTTAAAACCAGATGTCCAGTTCAGCTAGAAAAGCTATGTTAAGAGCTTCTTGCATAACTCATTTGTGACCTTGAATACTAAATAATTTATCTCAAACAAACTCTCAATACAACTCAAAAATAAAAAGAAAACTAGACCTAGTTGATGATGATTTCTTGAGTTGTCTTGTCTTTGTTTGGTTTAATTATGAGTCCTTGAGCTATTTCTTTACCTCCAAGCCATCTCTATAGGTTCTTCATCTCCAAGCCATCTTTATATCTTATCAAGTCATGCTCGCCAACCTACCATTGTGCTTTTCTCTTTTCCTTGAAACTGTTGAACATTTCCTCAAGAGCTTTAAGTGTTTTGGCTAAACATAACTTAAACAAATCATTAAATATCATTTGCTCATCATCAAAACTAGAAGGGATAATAGATATATGTATGGATCCTTAAATTTTTATATAAATCCCAATAATTACCCAATCCAGTTGTTGAAATTTGAGAACAAAACTCTAAACTAATAAAGCAATTAAATCTAGAAGTCCTACCATGGTCATTTTAGAAATTTCACAAGATAGCTAATGTTGATGAAGCCTGGCTTAACACTAGTATTGGTCTAAGAGGCTTCTCGAGATCTCTAGAAACTCTTTAGCGATAGTCACTCTGATGCTTAAGTTAGTTGAGGGCTCGTCGATATAATGGTAAAAAAGAATTGGGTATTAGTTCCTTACCTCTGTGAATACGATATAATTTATAGGTTGGAAAGATGCTTGAAGGAATTTGAGACTTTGTGATTTTAGTCTTAATCACATTAGACTCTTTGTAACTAATTGGTCCCACTCTCAGATTCATAGGGAACTATCTTTGGGAATCACTATCCGTTAGTTTTCATGAATACCTAGTCATCTCTATATACGGACCGAACTCATCATGTTTTTCAATCCACCTCAGGATGAGTATTTGCTGAATGAGCAACACCCATATCTCCAAGCTGACTTGACCTCAGTGATATCACCTCAAATGATGGCTTCAATTTTTGCCCCTTGGTTACCTTAGTTAGCAGTTCAATCTATAAATTAGGTTCTAATTTGCTCTTAATTTGGCTATTTTCATCTCAATGTATCATTGGCTTGATAAGTTTGGATGAAATATTTAAAAATATTCTTATAGTTACAATATATATCAAATGGAGCATATTTCATTCATCTATCCAATAATTTGGTAAAAATATATAAGTTTTTTCTCTAAGATATAAATATATAATTTAACATCTTACTTATATGAAAAAAATATTTTAAAAAATGATGAGAAAATCAAATTTGATGATACCTCAAAATCACAAGGACTAACTCAATGAAATTAGGTAAGTATAAACCAAAACTTGAGCCAATAGCCGAGGTGACAAATGCACCAACCTCCGAGGTGAATTGATGAGAGTAGACTTTTTGAGTTGAAAGGTTAATTGGACTGAGCCCAAAAGTTGGGCAATGAACCAATATCTTTAAGGTTCTTACTTAATTGAGCAATAAGATTGGTAACCTTAGCTACGTAACTGACTCACATGTCGACCTGTAATTTGATAAGAAATTTGGTTGAGACTATAAGCAAGCTCAAATGTCCTACCTGATTTATAGCCAATCACCATATAATTATAGTATCTAATCCATAATTATTCAAGGAAGTCAATTCTGAAATATTTGAGATTGATAGTTATCCATTATGAGAAATCCTGCATGACGATGACCTAAAATCACAGGATATTGATACAATAGATCTCTGGGCACAATATAAAAAACATGACAAATACAGAGGTAAAGGCTAATGCTTAATATTTGGTAAAAACATAATTACTCTAAGTATAAGACTGACTTGAGTATCGAAGTGGTTGCCATCGAAGAGTTCTTGGTGGACTTTCTCATAGTTCTATCTTTATGGAGGTTAACAGAGGGGTGGCTTAGTAGATTTGATCTCAAGGAGTTCCTTAGACCAAAATTGATGAGAAATTAGGTTCCATCAATAATGGTGCATTCATTGAGATCTACTCCACCATCTTTCTTTGTTGGCATATTTAAAAACTCTCCAACTATGCCTCCAACAATAAGGGTATCAACATCCAAAAATTATATTAGGCTCTTCGAGTATGCCTCCAACAACGACAACATCAATGTCCAAAAATCAGATTGGGGGGTAGGCTGCTCCTGCTTTGACATGTCATAATTCTTCTAGTGGGCTCGGTAAATCGATTCACCTTGACAACTTGGCCATTTAGCCACTCGAACAATAGGAAACCCAGAGAGCCTCTTTGCAAACCATCCCCAAAGTACCAATAGCCCCCTCAAACTCGGTGAGTTGACAAGAATTTCACACACTTACTATAGTAGTTTAGAAAATGATACAGTTACTAAAAGCTCAAGTTTAGGCTATGCAAAACCTACAGACACAGCAGTTGCAAAAACAGGATCAGATGATGCAAAATTTTCTGACTTACCAAGCTCAAGTTCCACCTCAAGCTTCGATTCAATTCCTTAATCAAGGTGTGGCTTTGAATTAGTCAAATGAGTCCCACCCACAATTCAAAAGCCAATGGTCTCCTAGCGGGTATCAACATCCAATTCATCAAGATCCTTTGATAGGAATTCCACTTCGGTATCAAGATTCAAGAGCTTAAGAAGAATATGACCCCGCCTATAACCCAGCTGATGAGACTACATACTACACTCGTTAAGCTAATCCCACACTACTCAGGACAGATCCAAAATACAAATATCTCCAAACTTGATGGGATATGATACAACCCTTATACTTGAGGTTGCATATTCTTAGATACAACTGAAGTTTCGACCACCATCCTATGAGTTGGACTAAAAGATCCTGTTGACCATATGAGTACATTCTGGAATGCCAAGATCCTCCAAGGTGCATAGAACTCCATTATGTGCAAGGCATTTTCAATAACATTACAAAGTCTAACTTGAGTCTGGTACTCTAGTCTCCCAAGGTACTCAATTACTTGCTTGATGACTTTGTTGATAGGTTCTTGGAGCAATTTATTTTATTAGTATTTCAGTGAAAGGGCCCTTCTATACTTTTAACTCTAAAGCAAAAGAAAAGAGAGAGCTTGGGGGAGTATTTAGCTCATTTTAATAAAGCTTAGCTCAAAGTTTCAGAATAAGACAACCCTATTATCCTCACTATAGTGGTCAACGGAGTTAGACAACCTTGGGTGGCCTATAATATGGCTTGAAAACCTCCAAGAAGCCAAGTAGAATTTATCTAATTATCTCAGGAACATATTGGCACTAAAAAAAATAATGTCAGCAAAGAAGAAAGTTGAAGGTGACAATAAACCAAGGAAAAAAATTCAAGAACCCAAGCCTCTCAAACCAAGAAAACAAAATACCAAACAACGAGAACACTGGCTTGAATTCTAAGCATACACTCCCCTAAATAACTTGAGGTCCAAAGTTTAGACTGAGCATAGAGATTACTTGAGGAAAACTCAACCAATTCATGCAAGCAGGCAAAAGTTGGATACGTTGAGACATTGCTATTTTCATAAAGATTATGGTCATGACACTAAGGAGGGTATGCAACTAAAAAATGAAATTGAGAGGCTTATCAAGGAGGGCCACTTGAGACACTTCATCCACTAAGGTGAGAGAGTTGAAGAAGTCCCTGTTCAAGAAACTTGACCATAAGGTTCTCCTCGAAGGAACACAACTCCATAATTGCAAAATTCTCTAGTTTAGAGTCACATTAATATGATCCTAATGAACCTAATGGTGCAAAGTGAAGACTTGACATAAGTTGGCAAACATTGGGCCATCACTAGGGATAGGAGGAATGGGGAAGATGTCGAATGTCAATATTGCTATCCTGAATATGGAGATATAGTCTTCTCGACAAAAAATCTGTGGGGTATTTGGTACCTCATAATGACGCTTTGGTCATCTCAGCAATTCTAGAAGGCTATTCCATGCAATGCATTATGATTAACATAGGAAGCTTGGCCAACATTTTGTTCACTCGGGCTTATGACCAAATAAAAACTGAACAAAAGTTGGAACCATATGTAGGGACATTAATTAAGTTTATGGGAGATCCAATCACCCCACTCAGCATAATCAACCAACTCTTAACAATTGGTAAAAATCTAAAGAGTGCCACAATCAAATCATAGTTTGTGGTGATCTAAACTCGCTTGGCTTATAATGTGGTACTAGGTTATCCTACATTAAACTAGCTCCAAGTGGTAATCTCAACCTTTCATTTAGTTATGAGATTTTCTACTAAATATGACACAGATGAAGCGTAGGGAGATCCAAGCCTTGCGAAAAAGTGCAAGGTGGCTTACTGATAATCTCAGCCAAAAAGAGAAAAACTCTGTAGTTGCAAAGGTCAAGGATTCTACCTCTGACCCAATAAAGGAGCAAATTAACCAACCTTGAGGAACTCTCATAGAACAATCAAGATGTCTTTGCATGGTCTACCAAGACTTACCAAGCATAGACTCTTCAGTCGCACAACATAAACTCATAATGACAGAGAACTATAAACCAATCAAGTAGAAGGAGAGACATTTCACCCTCGAGTGTCAAAAATCTATCAACAAAGAGATAAATATACTTCTCAATGTAGGATCTATCAAAGAGGTTTATTACCTCGAGTGGCTAGTAAATGTGGTGATGATTAAAAAGTCTAATGATAAGTGGAGAATGTGCATTGACTTTACCAACTTGAATAAAGCTTGCCCAAAAGATAGCTATCCCTTATCAAAGATAGACCAACTCGTTGACTCTACCTCAAAATGTCAACTATTGAGTTTCTTGGTGCATTTTTGGGCTACCACCAAATTCAGATGCATCCCAAAGGTGAAGAGAAGATAGCCTTCATCATTGAACAAGGGACCTTTTGTTACATAACAATGCCCTTCAGACTAAAAAATGTCAGGGCAACATATCAGAGAATGGTGAATAAGGTCTTCAAATATTAGCTTGATAGATATATATATAAGCATAATTGATGACATGCTTGTGAAGAGTCTCCAAGCTGGGAGCACTTAAAAGACCTAGAAGAAACCTTTGATATACTTCGGTGATTTAAGATGAGGTTGAATCCAGAAAAATATGCTTTTGGTATAGGTTTGAGGAAACTCCTCATATACCTTATTTTAGAGTAAGGAATTGAAGCAAATCCTAAGAAGGTCCAAGCGATTCTGCAGATGAAGCCTCCTCGTCCTATCAAAAAGATGCAAAGACTTACGGATTGATTGACAATACTTAATTGCTTCTTATCTAGGTCTGGTGAGAATTATTCACCTTTCTTCAAAACACTAAAACAAAATTTTGGATTTGAATGAACCATAGCTGAACCTCCTCTACTGGTGAGGCCTGAGTCAAATGAGTCATTGTATCTCTATGTGGCAGCCTTGGATCAAGTTGTCAGCTTGGTGCTACTAAGTAGCCGAGATGGAAAATAACATCCCATCTATTATGTGAGTCATGTACATATAGGTGTAGAAATCCAAAATCCCCTATTGGAGAAACTATCTTATGTTATATTATTGATAGTTTGAAAACTCTATCGTACTCCGGGAGTATTTAGTCATGGTACTTACCAATTCCCAACTTTAACAAACCTTGTAAAAGCTAGATACTTTGGAGAGACTACTCAAGTGGTCTGTCGAACTAAGCTAGTTTGAGGTAATTGTCAAACCTTGAGAAGCTATAAAAGCTTAAGTTTTAGCAGATTTTCTGATGGAAACTACCTCATATCCTACTAGGACAGAACCTGAATATTGGAAAGTTCGAGTAGATGATTCTTCTTATGAGTCAAGCTATGGAATTGACACTATCCTCTTAAGCCAAGATGAGAGAGTGGTCAAATATTTAGCTCAACTAAAATTTGGAATATCTAACAATGCAACTGAATATGATGCTTTCCTTCTCGGCTTGCACATAGTAATTATGGTAGGAGCCAAGAAGTTAAAAGTATTCAGTGACTCTCAACTCATTTGTTCATAGGTTAATGGAGAATATGAGGCAAAAGATGATATAATTACTAAGTACCTAATTGAGGTCTAGAAGCTCATGGCAAAAATGGATCAGATAGTCATGTGCTTTGGAATAGCAACACCAAAGCAGATGCTCTGACTAAGTTAGCTTCAGTCTCATCCAATTTGATTTTAAGGCAAAAGAACTCAGTCTATCCAAGGCAAAAGACTTTAGTCTATTCAAGGAAAATGACCTCCATCCTCTGAGGCAAAAGACCTTAGTCCTCTAAGGTCTACTCCAGGCAAAAGACCTCAGTTCTCTAAGGTAAAAGACCTTGGTCCTTTGAGGTCTATTCGAGGCAAAAGACCTTGGTCTTATGAGGTAAAAGACCTTGGTCTAGCAAGACAGAAGACCTTAATCTTTCGAGATAAAAGACCTTAGTCTACCTAAGGTAAAAGACCTTGATCTATTCAAGGTAAAAGATCTCGGTCCTCTGAAGCAAAAGACTTGGGTCTACCCAAGGCAAAACTGCCTTAGTCCTCTAAGGTAGAAGACCTTAGTCTACCTAAGACAGAAGACTTTGATTCTCTGAGACAAAAGACCTTAGCCTCTGAGGCAAAAGATCTTGGTCTACCCAAGGCAAGGAAACATTAGTCTATCTAAGGCACAAATAACAAACATTAGTCTATCTAAGGCACAAATAACTTACTTTGCACCAGGTGAAAGACATTGGTCTGTCTAAAGCGAAAGAACCCTTTGAAAGAAATCTCAATCACAACAAGGAAGGGTTTATATATATATATATATATATATATATATATATATATAAGTTAAAAAAGAGTTTATAGTCACCTATAAACATGAAAGGTCTTTGTTCGAGTTAAACTTCAGAGGAATCTATCCTAGAAATCCTGAGCTTATCTAGCCATTGTAACTAATGGCCTTTGAGGAAGAAAGTTGAGAAAGTAACTTCACAAGATGAAGGTTTGAAAGTGCACAAGAATTCTATAAAACTTCGACAAGACTAGTACAAAATTTTTTGAAAAGAGAAAAAGAAAGTACAATTAGTTAGAAGCATGCAGAGGCTTGGAAGACTTTGTTGGTTCGACTAGTCCCGAGATACCCTTCTCAACCTTTCTCACTTTCGAACACTTCAATTTCCTTCCAAATGAGATCCTCATAATCCTATTTGAGGTGCCAAACTCTCAAGTCATAACATAGTTCAACTAGAAGGAATGCAATAATAGCATCAATTTTGGCATTATCAAGGGAAATGACACTCTTCCCATAATCAATCTTTGTCATCTTCAAGTGATGAGTGTGTGATTGAGCACCAACCATAGCAGTCTTGGGTTAGTGAGGAGGCGAAGGAGCATGAGGTATCGGTTGCTCCTTCCTTGTCCTTTCTCCGTCAACATACTGGCTCTCCTCCTCCTCTCAGTTTCTCTCTTCTTGGGCTAGAGGTATTGACCAAAAGTGGGCAAATTCCTTCAATGCTTGAGGGACACCTCTAGAGGATGATGTCGAGTTAGCATGGGATGAAGAAGATTTTCTTGTGGATGGTGCTATCCATTCTAAAGCCTGGGAAAGGCTAGAGCTCTTATCTATAAAGGGTGTCACCTCTTCCCTCAAAGTGGAGGATCTCTTTCTAGAGATAGAGGAAGTAGAAAGGGATACCATTTGAAAGTGGACTCATCTACAGGAAAAGACAAAGACCAAAATAATTTCTTTGAATGAAGAAAAGAGATTAGGGACCCCTATATAAAACTATCCTAATTGTCTAATTGTCCCCACATGACACATCTCAAACTGTCGAAGTCCAAAAGATAGGAATTTCAAAAGCCTCCCCTAAGATCCAAAGGATATGCGTCCACTGTCTAATTAATGAAAAATTTTAGAAAGAATAATTAAAAGGCATACGAAAGGTCGTTTTGAGAAATGAATAGACTATCATTTCGAAGGAAGGAGAAACCATAATAATTGTATGAGATTTGACAAAATGGTGGCACACTTTCTTAAGCAGTGTGGCAGCTGGCACTTTGCATCATGAAATATTGGAGTAAGTAGATGTGCGATTCCCCAGGTGATGTAGCAGTCGATGCCCAATAATATAGGGCTAAGGTTTCCAAGGGTATGATCTCCATAGTCAGATTGCTTTTCCAGTTATCAAGGGAAGAGAAGAAAAACTCATGCCCTGAGTCAACAAAGTGGAGTTTGAAGTTGGGAGTACCGATGATACCTTCGAATCACAAGGACTAGCTTAGCAAAATCAGGTAAGGATGGACCGAAACCCAAGCCGATAGTTGAGGTGACAAATGGTAGACCTCCGAAGTGAATTCTAGTTGAGGTAACTAAGGGTTGACCTCTAAAGTGAATTGACCAAGGCAGACTCTTTGAGTTAAAAGGCTATCCGGACTAAGTCCAAAAATTGGATGGTGAACTGATATCTTCGAGATAAAAATCTAATTAAACAGTAAGATCAATAATTAGATAAGGAATTTAGCTAAGACTATAAATAGATTTGGATGTCCCAACTCATTCATAACCAATCACCATATAATTATGGTATTTAATCCACATTTATTTGAGAAAGTCAATCTCAATAATTATCAATTATGAGAAATCTGACATGACGGTTATTTGAAGCCATGGTATATTGATATAACATATCTCCATATACGATATAAAAAATACGATAAATAAAGAGATAAGAACTAATACTCAATCTTTGGTAAGAAAACTATTATTCTGAATATAAAATTAATTTGAGTATCCGAACAATTGCTACTAAACAATTGCTACTAAACAATTTCCAATAACTCTCCTTATAATTTCTTTTTTATACATACTAGTAAATTTGATCTCAAAAAATTTTTCAGGTCAAAATTGATGTAAAATTGGATTCCATCGAAAATAAATTAATTTCTAAGTTTCCTTTGTTTTCCTTGTTTGGTGGTCAAACCGCAACAGCCTCGCCCAAGCCAAAGATCCTAAATGGTCCACCGTCTGAGCCGGTAACGGGAAGAAGCAGAACTAGCATGGGCCCACCCGGCCTCGTCGCCATCAGCCACCGACTCCGACCAATCTCGACCTTCCGATGAATCTCAATTCGACGGTCGATATCGCACCACTCTTTTCCTCAAATCTGGATCCCATTTGCGCCCAAACCGTCTGGTTTCGGTCCAAACCCGGTCTATAAATATCGCTCCGTATTCGACCTCATTTCCTCGCCCTCATTCATCTCCATATCTCCTCTATCAGATCCTCCTCTGCTCTCAAGGTGTTTGTCAAAATTCACATGCTTTGGTTTCCCTTGAGTTGAGTGCCTGCAAGGTGTTTGCTGAAATGTATGACTGAAGAATTTGTTGCAGATGGCGGCATCGACACCTTCCTCTTCACCTCGGAGTCGGTGAACGAGGGCCACCCGGACAAGCTCTGCGACCAGATCTCCGACACGGCGCTCGACGCTTGCCTGGCCCAGGAACCCGACAGCAAGGTCGCCAGCGAGACCTGCATCAAGACCAACATGGTCATGGTCTTCGGCGAGATCACCACCAAGGCCAACGTCGACTATGAGGAGATCGTCCGGGATACGTGCCGGTCCAGCGGCTTCGTCTCCGATGATGTTGGGCTGGACGCCGACGGCTGCAAGGTGCTGGTCAACATCGAGCAGTAGTCTCCGGACATCGCCCAGGGCGTGTACGGCCACTTCACGAAGAGGCCGGAGGAGATCGGCACGGGAGACCAGGGGCACATGTTCGGCTACGCCACTGACGAGACCCCGGAGCTGATGCCACTTAGCCACGTTCTCGCTACCAAGCTCGGTGCCCGCCTCACGGGGGTCCGCAAGGACGGGACCTGCACGTGGCCGTGCCCTGACGGCCAGACACAGGTCACCATCGAGTACCGCAACGAAGGCGGCGCCATGGTTTTGATGCGCGTCCACACCGTGCTTATCCGTGATCAACGACGAGATCGCCACCGACCTCAAGGAGCATGTCATCAAGCCGGTCATCCCGGAGAAGTACCTCGACGAAAACTATCTTCCACCTCAACCCTTCCGGCCGCTTCGTTATAGGAGGCCCTCACGACGACGCGGGGCTCACCGGCCGAGCGCACGGTGGCGGCGCCTTCTCCGACAAGGACCCGATCAAGGTCGACCGCAGCGGCGCGTACATCGTGAGGCAGGCGGCGAAGAGCATTGTCGTACGCCATCGGAGTGCTGGAGCCGCCATCGGTGCATCGTGCAGGTGTCGTACGCCATCGGAGTGCTGGAGCCGCTGTCGGTGTTCGTGGATACGTACGGGACGGGGAGGATCCAGGACAAGGAGATCCTGAAAATTGTGAAGGGGAGCTTCGATTTCAGGCCGGGAATGATCACCATCAACCTGGACCTCAAGAGGGGCGAAAATGGGCGGTTCCCGAAGACGGCGGCGTACGGGCACGTGGGAACTGAGGAAATATGCTTTTCTCTCCGGTTTAAAACGAATTTTTATAGAACCCCCTGATAATAGGTCTAATTATTGATTGTCATAGATTTTTCTCAGAATATGTTACGTAGTTTTTAAATTTCATTACATATTGAACTCTTATTATTCTCACTATTTTTTAATCTACTTGTTAAAAGGTTATTTTTTTAAAATCCCGGATTACTCTCCAAACACATTTTTATTTGTTTGATAGTTAAAATGGGATTGTGGAGGGTTTTAACCCTTTCAATATTGAACCAAATCTAATAGATTCAACATGATCTTTCCTCGAAAGGATTTGATAACCACAAATCAAAATAAATAAACTTATCAACATTCAAAACGGGTGAAAATTATTATCCTAATCCTAATAATTGTCTTTGTGTTCAAATAATATTATCTTTTCTCACCGAGATATTTAACAGAAAAAAAAAGAAAAAGAAAATTAATATGAAGGTTTAAATGAAAGGTAAAACAACAACATGAAAAGAAATTAACATTAAAGAGGTCAAAAGTAAATATCCATAAAAAGAGGGTCTCTAATTATGCCTACACTTAGGGGATATATATGTTAAAAATCCAAAAGGTATTTCTTTGTGTTGATGAAGTCGAGCTCACCATCAATTTTGATGAGATGTTTTTTAAAATTTAAATTCGTTAGGCCAATTTATGTTATGTGATCTATAAAATGAAGACACCAAAAGGTGGACGGTAAGAGAGAGGAGGCTCCTCCAAAACTTGATAACTTCCGCAAAACAAATAGAGATATTCTTTTCCTATCTTAATGGATTGTACTTTATAGGAATAATGTCCCTAATTTTTAGAAGATTGACATGATTATTGCTTGGAATATAATTACCTCTTTATAATGGATTCCTTCTAAATATGATTTCAGGCTGATTTATCAAACCCTAGCTATACTGGTTCAAGAGTTCACTGTATCATTAGTACCTCCAACTTCGGGTATCAAGTCCTCGCGTCTTGATGAGTGGGGTTAGCTCCATATTCTTCCCTTCTTGGACTAAGTCTTCAGCTAAGTCGATAGTTTGAGTTAGCATTCTTTTTGGTTAAGTTTGTAATTTGTTACTAAACTGTTTTTACCCTCTGGTTAGGTCTATAATCTTCAATTGGGTCTTCAATAGGGTGTTGAGTTGCCAAAGAAGGCTAATGGCACATAGAAGGCACATAAAAGGCTAAACCGAGGATGACGTCCTTTGTCTTAAAGGCCAAACTATTGAAGGCACCGACGATGGCGTCGCTTGTCTTACAAGTCATGCCTAGGATTTCATCGCTTGTCTTGGAGGCTGAAATATAGAAAGCTGAGCTTAGGAATGCATCGCATGTCCTAGAGGCTAAACTATAGGAGCTTGTGTCTATGATTGCATCATTTATCCTAAAAGCTAAACTGTAGGAAGCTGAGTCTAGAATTGTGTTACTCATCTTTAAGGCTAAACTAAAAAAAGTTAAACTTAAAATTGCATCGCTCGTCCTGAAGATTAAACTATAGGAGGTTGGAGTTGATCTTGCTTGCTCACTTGTGTTTCAGAAAATTGGTCCTACCTAGCATTCTCCACAACTCATCATACATCACTAAAAAAAAACCAATTATGATGACATAACTGAGAGAGATATAAAAAAATAAAAAGAAATAAATATAATTAATTATAAAAGTCATTCAAATGAAATTTTTGGTCAAGCAACCTACAACAACAAACTGCTCTTTGCTTTTCTCTCCTTCTCTCTTTATATATATATATATATATATATATAAAATGAATTTCCCATATTTTGGCTTCTCCATGTACCATCTGTTTTTTTTTTTTTCTTTCAAGTCCTACAGCTGACGACCCACCGCATGCTTTTTTTTTTCTTTATTTCTATTTCCTCTCTTCTTTTTCCCCAAACTACTACTTCTCTTCCCCATCAGCCTCATCTTCTCCTCCTTCACTAAGTTTCTCTATATGACGAACACCAAGCCCTCGGCTCCTCTTCTCCTTTAGCCATGGCTGGATTCAGCCAACTCTGGTCGAATTCGCCTCTTTCCTTGACAGTGATGGGTAGAGGTGAGGCAGGCCTGGTGGAGAATGAGAAAGAGGCACGGCAGTGAGCAAGCTGGAGAACGGATGGAGCAGCGTGGGATCTCTGGTGGGGTGTAGGCACAGTCCAACGACGGGATGAGAGGGAGGCTGCATGGCATGACGGTAAGGAGGGCAGCGCTCGGGGCAGCTGTGACATGATGAAGAGCAAAGATGCCATGACGGCCTCGCTAGGATCTGGCAGGAATCCAGTTACAAGCACACGAGGTGCATGCGATGCGCTAGTACTAGTGCAGGGAGCTGCAGCTGGCAGGATGCGGTCGTGGGAGATGTTGTTGGCATGGTAAGGAGGTAAATGGAGATGCGGAGGATCGTCCTTGAGGTGGAGGACCACTTACAAGCAGTTGGATACTGGCTGGATGCCAGAGGTGGTTGGTGAGGAGAGGACGAGGTGGATCGAGACATTATCTTTGTAAATAGTGTGGATCTGGACAGCATGAGGGTTTCATCAGTAATGAGGTGGGTGAGCTTGGTTGTTGAATTCTAGGTGTCTCAAACTTATATTAAAGTTTGAGTTAAGTAGAAATTTAAAATTAGATTTAAACTTATGGTTGATTTTAAATATTTATTATGTAATTTATGAGTTATAATTAGAGTAAAATTCAGACTCAATAAAGGCGTATAAATTTTTTAGTAATATATAAGGTTTAGATGTGGTATAGTAATAAGATTGAGGTAGAGAAAAATAGAGATAGGAGAATAGAGAGAAAAGAAAGAGAGAGAGTGTTGGCTCTTGTGTGTAGGTCTTTCTAGTATTTCTCGGTGATTTCTCATGATGATTCCTAATGGTGTTCTTTTGGATATTCTTTCTGAAGGTGGGGACATCATCGAGACTTGGTAAAAGAGTTTAATTGGATAAAAAAGAATACAATCTTTTTTATGAACTTTGGTAAAGTCTTTTGATAGTGGATCTCTCGCTCCCTCCCAATTTTAGATAAATTATGTATATCGCTGTGTCTTTTCTTATTATTTTTTTATCTTATATTACTTCTCATTTTTTGTGTTATTTGAGAATAAGGTGATTCGTGAATTTTTCACTATGAATTTCAATAATTGGTATCAAAACTTAGGAGCAAATAAATAAGATGACAAAGTCTTTACTCAAGATGGAGAAGTTTGATGACAAGATAAATTTTGCCTTATGACAGAAGAGGGTAAAGAAAAGATGGTAGATGATAAAGAAAAGAGGCCGGTTAAGATAAGTGATGAAGACTGAGAGGAGATAGATCAAGAGATATTAAATTTAATTATTCTAAGTCTGACTAATGAGATTTTGTATAATGTCATTGATGAAGAAATGACGATAAACATCTAGATAAAACTTGAGAAGTCGTATATGTCAAAAAGGCTTATGAATAAGTTCTACCTGAAATAGCAGTTGTATGGACTACATATAAGTAAAGGTACAACTGTATTATATCACCTGAATACCTTCAATAAGATTATCAATGATTTGTTGAAAGTTGATATGAAGTTTGAAGAGAACGATAAGATGCCGATTTTCCTGATGTTTCTTCATATTTCGTACAATCATATTGTGACTATAATTTTTTATGGTAAAAAATTCTCAAGATGGAAGATGTGATAACTAGTCTTTTTTCTAATAAGAAAAGGAGAAACTCTAATATTGATATGAAGCTTAGTGAAATATTGGTGACTTACGAAAGAGAAAGATTAAGAGAATATAGAGAAGACAAGCAAAGGTCTAAATTAAAATTGAAGGTAAAAGTATAATGTTATTTGTATAAGAAATATAGTTACATTAGGCGGCATTGCCTAAATATAGGTAGATAGAGTCTTCTAATATGACGATAGTAATAGCGGATGATACTTCTCAGAATAGTATGGATAGAGACGTTCTTACAGTATTAGCAGAAATTGGCATTTTTGGTAAGTAGATTTTAGATTCTAATAGTTCTTACCATATTTGTTTCAGAAAAGATTGGTTTATTTCTTATGAAGAGAATAAGAAGGAAGGTACTATTTGGTTGGGCAATAATTTGACCCGTGAGATCACCCGTGTGGGAACAGTCCAAATTCAAATATTTGATAGAGCAGTTTATACTCTTACCAGGGTGAGACATGTTCCCAAGATGTAAAAGAACCTAATTTCATTTGGTATATTGGACTCAAAAGGCTATAATTATTTAATGAGAGATGGAATCATGAAGGTGATATGTGATATTAGAAGCCCGATGAAAGGAGAGAAGTGCAATAATATTTATCAATTAGTAGAGAACACCATTGTAAGTGGTGTTCTGATGACTACAGTGGTAAAGAGGAAGCATGATACTCGAAGTGATTTGATTGGAGATAGATATTTTTCTCGAGTTACTTTTAGTATAGCAGCAGACACAGGTCATCTGAAAAGCTTTCAAAAGTACAAGACTATAGGCATGAAGAGCAAATTCGAGATTGGCTCGAACTCGTATCTTGCGATTAGATGAATAAGCTAGTAGCTCAATGGGAGGGGCTAAATAAGAGATGATGGCTGATGCTTCATGATGGTGGCACACCCGAGTTCAAGACAATATAGAGATTGTTAAGTTCTGGGTGTCTCAAACTTGGATTAGAGTCTGAGTTAAAGTAGAAATCCAAAATTGAATTCAGACTTATGATTAATTTTGAATACTTATTATGTAATTTTAGAAGTTATAATTAGGATAAAACTCAGACTCAATAAGGGTGTATAAATATTCTAACAATACATATAGTTTAGGTGTGGTGTAATGCTGATGTTAAACTAGAGAGAAATAAAGAGAGAGGAATAGAGAGAATAGAGAGAAGAAAAAGAGAGAGTGTGTCGGCTCTCGTGGTGTAGGTTTTTTTAGTGCTTCTCAGTGGTCTCTCATGGTTCCTCATGGTGTTCTCTTAAAGATTCTCTTTGAAGGTGGAGATATTGCCAAAACATGGTGAAAGAGTTTAATTGGATAAAAAAGAGTACAATCTTTCTTATAAACTCTTGTAAAGGTTTTTGATAGTGGATCTCTCTCTCCCTCCATGGACGTAATCTAATTTTGGATGAACCATGTATATTGTTGTGTCTTTTCTTATACTTTTTTTATCTTTCATTACTTCACATTTCTTGTGTTATTTGAAAATAAGATTATTCGTGAATCTTTCGCTATGAATCCCAACACTTGGCTTCGTGGTCGATGAGCTCCTAGTCGAGAGGGTCAGTGGTGAGGGTTTTGTTGATAGATTTGACAGTGAAGACCTTACCGATAATAGAGAAGCAGCGGAAGATGAAGCTAAACTAACCATGGCTGATCTTTGGTCTGATCTCATAGTTGCACTTCAAAGCCTCACTCATAGTCCTTCTTCTTTCTTGGGACCTCTCTCTTTTTTAGATTTAGCAGTATCAAAGATTTTTTTTTTTGAAGGTGATCTTCTTGGAAGGATCAGCCTTCGAATTGGCTCTGATCTCAATCTGGGTCAGATCTCTAAGACGTTCATGATTGGATCCTGGGTCAGATCTTTGCATTCACCATAATTTCAACCAAAGATTCGACAGAACTCTAAGTGCTTCTCTATTGGATTCGATGAGACAGAGGATGTCTCTAGTAGCTCGTCAGAGATGCATTGATTGATCCCTAAGTTGTCCAGCTTTTCCTCCTCTCTCTTCCATGGAAATTGAATCATACACATTGAGAGTAGTAATAGTGATGAGATCACTTATCTTCGTATTCCGACTTATGGTAGATAAGTAGAAGACAGTCAAGTCCAAGGGTCAAAATACATTGCTACAATAAGTACCAAGTTTTCTTAGTATTGATAATCTCTTAAATTAGTTATAAGGCGATAAAGTAGATTTCAATAAAAAACATCACTATTGATAGAGCTCAATTCGACTCCGATTTTGGTCCAAAAAGGTTCCTTGAGAACCCATTGCACTAGCCTACTCCTCTGGTTGAACTACAAAAAGTTCTTTGTAGTTTTGATGGTGAATAAATCTTATATTTGATCAATTCTTGAGTATTGTGTAGATAGAAATTAAGTTGAGCACAAAATAAAGATCAAGTTCATTCAAAAGCCTCAAACCTCAATTGTGAATGGATATGAAGACAATATTGAAGATGAAGCGTGATTATAGATCAATGGATGGAACTTAAAAAATCAAAAATGGGTTGAAAAAGGCTCAGGAGATGGCTCACTAGGTTAGACTTTTTTTTATTTTATTTGAGTCAAAAATTTACAATTTGAATTCTTACTTTAGAGCTTTAGCTAATACTCAAAACTTTCTTAGAATGCCTTCATCGGCTTCAAGATTAGTTTGAGAAGATCTCAAAAATGAAACTGAAGTTAAGTGAATCAGTAGGTTTGTTATGCTAATTTCGAACACTTGAACCTCCATGATCAAATGCTAGAATCTAACAAAAATAGAGCTTTGAAATTACTGACAACTTCATACATCCAAAGATTTAGAAGCTTTAACTTTTGAGCTTTTTATCTTCAGAGTTCGGATGCCCAATGTCTTGGTTGACCACCCAAATTTGTGATGTTCAGGTCAAAGGAACCTAATTAGTGAACATTTGAACTTGTGATATTAGTTATAATAGCTAGTTAAATTTGACAGTTGGAATTCTTTGGATGCCCGAACCTTTATGGTCCGGATGCCTGAACTTGACTAAGAAGAGCCTAATAGCTAGTGCTCTCACCAACTAGTATTTAAGGGTTTGAGACTTGTTCATTAGAAAATTTTTGCACATTCTTAATAAATCTAGATCTAAGATAACAAGCTCTCAATAGCCCACTAGCCTCCAAGAGCTCTACATTTTATTATTCAATTTTCAAATCTTCAAAACCTTTGTTCTCCTTTTGAAAGATCTTCAAGTTTCATATTGAAGTTCATCTTACCGGTTGGAGTAAGAGCAATTGTATGGGGTTGGCTTCACTAATGAAGTGACGGTAAGAGTTGAAGTTTTCAAAATCGAGGCAAGGGTTGTGGAGTAGAAGTGGTTGGTCTTTAAATAGTGTTATATTGTGATACACACTTTCTTACTTAATTTACACTATTGCACTCATGGATTGAATTGACTTAGCTTTTTTTTGGAAATTATTATTTACCATCATAAAGCTTAATTCACCCCCATCCCCTTTTAGGTGGTTTTTAGGCTTAAATTGGTATCAGAGTTATGACAAATTTTGGTGTTTCACTATCTCTCTACAAGAGGGACAATCCACGACTAGACTTTCACTCTTTAATGAATCTCATTTTAACTATTGGCCATAAATTAATATTTTTATTAAATATATTAACTATAACTTATGATATATAGTAGAAGAGGGATACACTCTACCTACCAAGACAATTGATTTGGTGAGGGTTCCCAAACCTAGAGCCAAATGAAATGAGGATGGAAAGAAAAATGAGTCTCTAAATGTTAAAAAAATGAACATTATTATTCTCTTGACCTAATCAGTTCAACCACATTAGTATCTATGAGACGGAGATTTGGTATTACCTTGAGGCTATCCATGAGGGTATAAGGCAAGTTAAGAAATCTAAGGTGAATATATCGGTAAATCGATATGAACTCTTTAAAATAAAATTAAATGAGTCAACAACTAAAATATTTACTCGCTTTACTTATATCATTAATACCTTGAAATCTCTTGAAGAAACTTATATTAATGATGAAATTGTGACAAAGGTTTTAAGGTATTTCCCTAGCTCATGGGATCCCAAAGTGACCACAATTCAAGATGCAAATGACTCAATAAATTGTCTTTGAAGGAACTCTTGGGGCCACTCATTACTCATACGATGACTATGAAGGACCGCTAAGAGTATGATAAAGATAAGAAGAAGAAAGACATTTCTCTCAAGGCCAAGGACCCTAGAGATGATGAAGAGAAAGATAATGATGAAGAAATGACTCTCATCACTAGAAAATTCAAGAAGTTTCTAAAGAAAGGGCATATGCCAAGAAGACCTACAAGGAATGAGAAGAGCTATAGTGATGAAGAAGATGAGGATGTGCCCATGTGTTTCAAATACAAGAAGCCTAAACATATGAAAGTCAATTATTCTCTCAATCTTAATCAAAGAAGCACAAAGGAAAGAAAAATAAGGCAATCATGCCTACATGGGACAACTAAGAGGAAGAGGGTAAAGGTGCCTCATCCATAGATAAATAGCAAACTTGTGTCTCATGGTCATTGAGGATGAGTTATGTAATTTATCATTTGATGATTACAAGATGCTTTTAAAAATTTATATGCTAGATATGAAAGTTTACTTCTCAAGCATTCTTCCTTAAAAAATAAGTTGAATTTACTTGAGAATCATTTTGATTCATTGAGATCTTCTACAAAATCATATTATTTAAAAAGGGATGTTGAGTTTCTTCAAAAGAAAAATCTTATTTTAAAATCCTCCAAAATATCTTGTGATTACAAAAGAGTCTTGGTAAGCCTCAAAAGAAACATGTAGATTTGAAAAAGACTAGAAATTTTTTTTCATGAATATGCTACTTTGAACATGATTTTGAAAAATCAAAGGAATATTATAAGTAGATCTGGACTTGATTTTATATCTTCTTTAAAATCTAAAGGTACCAAGTCTACTTTTATTAAGGATTCAAATTCTATATCTATGAAATTAAACTGTAATTATTGTTGCTAAAATGGACATGTCTGCATAAGTTGTCTAATCAAGAAAAACTCTTTTCTTAAAAAAATTTGGGTACCCAAAGGGGCGATTCCTAAAGTCAAGAAATCCAAATGAGTTTGGGTTCCTAAAACAGCATCCACTTGAGAAGCATAAGTTAGCTAGATATGGTCCATGAGCTTTAAACTTGCTACATTCCTATGGTCTCATTCTAACTAATTCAAAGATAAGATCTACTTTATTTACTAGCTTATCATTCGTTATATTTTTTTAAACTTATTATTGTAATTATTTTACTCTCTAACCTTATCGACTCATACTTAAAGTGGGTTCTATTCCAATATTCTTGATCGTGTTTAACTATGCTTTCACTCCAAGGATCAAAGAGATAAATGGTTTCTAGATAGTGATTGCTCAAGGCACATGATGGGGAATCCATCTATATTTATAAAGCTAAAAGAAAAGGATGTAAGGCACATTACTTTTGGGCATAATGGTAGAGGTAAATCATAGGTATTAAAAATATTTCTATTGGATTTTCTTTAATTAAAAATATTCTTTTAGTAGAAGGTCTTAAACATAACTTACTCTCTATTAGCCAACTATGTAATAAAAAGTTTTCATGTTCTATTCAAATAAAAAGCTTACATAGTTAGATATGATGATGATGATATTGTAGCCTTTGTTGGTTATCAATATGAAAATATTTACATTATTGATGAAGATCACTTGAAGAATGAAAAGTGTTTTGTAGCTTAAGATAGCAATGGATGACTTTGGTATAGAAAGTTTGGACATACAAGTATGGATACTATTGCTAAAGTCAATTGGAAGGAGTTAGTGAGAGGTCTACCCAAAGGCAAATTCATCAAGAATCAAGTATGTGATGCCTGCTAAATGGAGAATCAAATGAAGACTTCCCACAAATCCAAAACATATGCTACATCATCAAGGCCGCTACAATTTTTTTATCTAGACTTGTGGACTAATTGAGACTAGAAGTGTAGGAGGTAAGAAACATACTTTTGTGATAGCTGATGATTACTTTATATTTACATGGATTTTATTCATTGCACATAAAAATGATTCTTTTAATACATTTGTTGATTTTTGTAAATAAAATCAAAATGAAAAGGGATACATGATTTTTAATATTCATAGTGAATATAGCAGAGAATTTTAAAATCATTTATTTAAAAAATATTCCAATAAAATAGTATTGAGGATAACTTCTCGACTCCATACACTCCATAATAAAATAGAGTTGTAGAAAGGAAGAATATATCTTTTCAAGAGATGGCAAGAGTCATACTTAATGAGTACTCTTTACTCAAATACTTTTGGGTGGAGCCATTAACATAGCATGTTATATCTTAAATTGAGTTTCAATTCACCCAATTCTTAACAATACTCCATTTTAGTTGTGAAATGGCAAGAAGCCAACTGTTACATATTTTCATATATTTTATTATAAATACTAAAGATCATTTGTCCAAATTTGATTCAAAAATTTTTGAAGATATTTTTCTTAATTACTCTACTACTTCAAAGACATAGAGTCCTCAACAAGTCCTCTATGGCTATTGGAGAATTTATTAATGTGTATTTGATGAATCTAATCCTCTATTGATGAAAAATTTTATTGATAATGACGTAGATATCTTCAAGAATTTAGATGAGATACAACTCAAGAAAAAGGAACAGTGTGAGCCAAGCAAAGATTCAAAGGATAAGGATGATAAAGATGAAGAGAACCAACAAGAAAAGCAAAATGGAGGTAAAAAACTTTCCAAGAAATGGTAATTTATGAAGAATCACCTAAAGGATTAAATCATTTGTAATGTTGATCAAGGGATAAAAACTTGACATGCTATTAAAGATAATCTCCATAATATTGCTTTTCTAGGAGAGCCTACCCCTCGAAATCTGTCTTCCTCCACATATAGTAGTTGGTCATTCTCAAGTTGAACCCTGGAATTTAGAGGAAGCTCAAAAGGATAAAAGTTGGATTTTTTACTATGCAAGAAATATTAAATCAATTTAAGCAAAATCAAGTTTGGGAGTTTATTCTAAAACTAAATAACTACCCAATTATTTGTATCAAATGGGTTTATATGAAAAAGGTAGATAAAAATGGTGTTGTGATTTGAAATAAGGCCAGATTAGTAGCCAAGGATTTTAATTAAGTGAGGGCATTAATTTTGAAGAAATTTTTGCATCGTAGCTCATTTGTAATCCATTCATATTTTACTTACCTTTACGTATCTCAAAGGTTTTAAACTATTTCAGATGGATGTTAAAAGTACTTTCTTGAATGTTTTTTATTCAAAGAAGTCTATGTTAATCAACCTCCCAGATTTGAGGACTTATAATTTTCAAATCATATTTTAAAATTGAAGAAGACACTATATGGTTTTAAGCAAGCTCCAAGAGCTTAGCATGAGAGACTAAGTTTCTTATTGCTTTTAAATAGTGTTCCACAGGATTGTGAAAACACCATATTATTTTTCTTGAAAACAAATAATAACTTATTAGTAGTACAAATTTACATTGATAATATTATATTTAATACTACTACTGAAAATCTATGTGAGATATTTGCAAGTACTATGAAGGAGAAGTTTGAGACAAGCATAATGGGAGAATTTAACTTCTTCCTTGGACTTCAAGTACAATAATTGAATGACAAAATCTTTATCAACCAAGTAAAATATACCAAAGAATTACTCAAGAAGTTCAACATGGATGAAATCAAGGCAATAGGAACTCCAATGAGTCTTTTAACCAAGTTGGACAAAGGTGAAGACGGTGAAAAAGTTAATGAGAAGCAATATAGAGGTATGATTGATAGTTTATTATATTTTATCCCAAGTAGACCTGATATTATGTTTAGTATTTATTTATGTGCTAGATTTCAAGCATCTCATAGGAAATCTGATCTAGTTACCGTAAAACACATACTTAGATACTTTAAGGATAACATAAATTTAAAATTGTGGTATCCTAGAAATGATTGCTTTGATTTAACTAAATTTTATAATGCGAACTATACTCAAAGTTATTAGTCACATTTCAAAACTACACCTAACCCCATAAGTCATTGGTGATGCTACCAAACGAAAAAAGTTAATCACTAATATGCTTATAACTATTAGCCACACTTCAAAACTATACTCAACCCCATATGCTATTAGTAATACTACCAAGTCGAAAAAGCTAAAGGCCAATATGCTAAAAATCATTGGTTACACTTTGAAACTAGTCAATTCTAGAAGTAATTGATAATGTGGCTCTCAAGTTGTTAACCTTAGGAGTAGTTGATGATATATCCCTCAAGCCAATCAACTCCATAAATAGTTGATGACACACCTCTCAAGCTAGTCAACCCTAGAAACATTTGATGACTCACCTCTCAAGTTAATCAACCCCAAAAGTAGTTGATGATATACCCCTTAAGTTAGTCAATACTAGAAGTAGTTGATGATGCACCCTTCAAGTTTGTTAACCCAATAAGCAATTGATGGCGTGCCCCTCAAGGTTGTCAACTTTAAAAGTAGTTGATGAGACACCCATTAAGCTCCATGGGCTCGCAATGGACAAGGAGGCAACACATTAGGCTCCAAGACCTTGACTTGTCAATACCGAATTTGCCTAACTTCAGAGATACCATATATTTTTAATTTGCGAGTCAATCTTAGAGGATCTAATATTCAAGGTGAAAATAATGACACAAAATATATCATATATCCTGACTGAGATCAAGAAGTGTAACAATTAAGTTCGTCAAATTAGCTATAAATAGGAGAAGGTAGCAATAAAGGTCGGATTAATACCTAATTCTTTATTATTTCATATTTTTTTCTTCGTGATTTTTTTTCATAATTCTCTTCTCTCGCATATTGCAAAATAAAATAGTTTAGTGAATCAAAATTTGAAGAAGCCTCTTGGATTAAATTAATGGTAAATCAAACTTTATCAACGCCTTCAACAACTGAGAGATAACTCATTAAGGTATGCAAAAAGCTTTTATTTCAGAGAGAAGTTTTTTACTACTGTCGTTTTTGGTTTTCGGAGTGCTCCAAAATAAAAAAATTGCGCTTATGTCACTCTGTTTGGTGGCCATGATGTATACATGTGTTAGCAAACAGTCTAACATACTGGCTGTGTTGATCTTCTTTTTGTAATTTTTAAATATACCTTTGATAATTGTGACGAAGTGCTCACAATTTTATTTTGTGAGACTAGCGGTCTGCCTCTGACATTAATCATAAAAATATTATCTAGAGTAAGAGTAAATATATCATAAAAAGCGTATTACTATCTACTGCGTTCTAGATTTAATGAGCAAGAGTGTTTTGGCGCGTCGAATGGTGGTTGGACGTCCGTATCTGTCCGACTTGGCTGATAATGAAAACGTGATTCAGATTAGCACGACTCCTTCCAAAATTGTCGGCATCTTCATCCCTTGTTACCAAGCTTTCCACCAGCATTCTGCAGTTATGTTTGATTGCGGGACCGGTTGCAAACCGTGGAAGTAGAAGACGGTAAAAATGTCTAGTACGAGATCTGTGGCATGGGATGCCGAATGACTGGGTGATGCCGAATGTCTACGTGTTTTTTATTTAAATCGGTACGATTTTGATTTTAAAATTTTTAAAAATTAAAATTCAATTTAAAAATTAAAATATCTAAAATTAATAGAGTAAATCGATTTTGCTCGCTCTGATTAATGAAAACTCGCTATGAAAACCGCGTGCCCTTTTTCCCGTTTTGCGATGATTGCTGTTGAAACAGGCTCAACTCGCGGGCCCTAATTAGGAATGATTCCGGATTCGGATGAACCCACACGCCTCGACTTCCTGCAATTATGAAAGCATTACAGTCCACTGCCATTCACAGGAAATTCTAGTCTTGCAGATAAAGCATTTTTAGTTCCAAATGGAGCATTATTACACCTAAATAATGTGAAAATTTGTGATAATCATCTACTTTCTATTCTTATTTATTTATTTATCGCAAATGTGAAGGGCGCTTCCACGTAAGAATTATTCTCGTGCCGCGCGCGAATTAGGCTCCCCGTCGCTGATTCTCCCCTCCACGTGGCGTTCATCCACTGGGCTGAAAACGGGTTTTAGGTTACAAACCCGTGTACCCAACAACCCGCAAATAAATTTAACGAACCGGAACTCGACCACCTCCTCTGCCTTCGGCTTCGTCTTCGATGTGAACTCGACGTCTTACTCCGATGGCGGCGAGGAAGGTCTCCGAGGGGTTCGCGAAGGCGGCCGCTGACGAGGTGCATAGATGGGGGGCAATGAAGCAGACCGGAGTCAGCCTCCGGTACATGATGGAGTTCGGATCCCGCCCCACCGAGAGGAATCTCCTGCTCTCGTCGCAGTTCCTCCACAAGGAGCTCCCGATTAGGATCGCCAGGAGAGCCATTGAGCTTGAGACCCTACCATTTGGGCTCTCCGACAAGTCAGCCGTTCTCAAGGTATCGTTTTGGCGCTGCTTGTGCTTTGAGGGGATTTGGTCTTGTGGTTTTAGTTTTTCGGATGTTTTTGGTCGGGGTATGTCGAATTCCGGGACGAGGTTTCGGTTTTTTTTTTCCGGAGATTTTCGGGTTTTTGATGCTGAATTTTAGGTTTGAATTTTTGTGGTATTTTCCAGAAAATGCTACGTTCTCGCGCGATTTTGTCCAATCAAATAAATAATTATGCAAGGAAATTTCGTTTTTGAAGATAATTTTTTAAATGATCTTTTTTTCACATATCTGTTCAACTCTAGAGGATGAATTTTTTGCATGCAAAGCGTAACGATCTTTTGTTTTTTTAAAAAATTTTTTTTGTACTTGTGAGGTTTGCTTAATTAATTTAGCTGTACTTCTTTGTTGAAGTTGAGGGACTGGTATTTGGATTCCTTTCGTGATCTCCGTTCGTTTCCAGAGATTAAGGACAAGGAGGACGAGCTGGCTTTCACGCAAATGATAAAAATGATCAAAGTGAGGCATAACAATGTTGTGCCAGCGATGGCTTTAGGTGTACAGCAGCTGAAGAAAGATTTGAATCCCTCGGTTGTGCCCAAAGATTTGGAAGAAATCCATCAGTTTCTTGACCGTTTTTACATGTCAAGAATCGGAATTCGCATGCTAATAGGTTCGTGTGAAGCGTTCCTTCCTGTTCTCCTTAGTTGTGTTTTTCAGGAGTCCCTATGTTCTATTGCAAATTGTAGCGGAGTGTCTAATATATTTATTGACATGCTTGGTAGGTCAGACCTAAAGAATGGAGTTGCTATTTATACTAATAAAACCCTTGTTTTTGGATTACAGGACAGCATGTGGCTTTGCACAATCCTAATCCCGAACCTGGCGTTATTGGTCAAATAAACACCAAAATGTCGCCCATGCAAGTTGCTCGAATTGCTAGTGAGGATTCCCGGAGTTTTTGCTTCAGGGAATATGGATGTGCCCCTGAAGTTAATATTTATGGTGATCCGAGTTTCACTTTCCCGTGAGTTTTCTTTGAGCTAGTGAAATGCGTTCTGATTTCCGCTTGCTTTTTTGTTCGTCAGTAATTTTGCTGGAGTTTTATACATTATACATTTTAGGGGCAAACTCATGTTTATTCTAGCTTTTTGTGAGTTTTTAGTTGTTGTAGAAGCATGATCCTTCTGTGCACTTAGGTCCCGTTTGTTTTGGAATCAAGATCAGGATCAGATCGTTTCAAAATTATTTTATCAGATCGTTTCAAAATTATTTTTTTCTTGTAAAATTAATATTTATTATTTTATACTATTATTAAATTAAATTATTATAAAAAATTAAATAGTTTTTTGAACTTTAAATTATTAAAGCCTTAATTTTAATAAAAAGATATTAGTTTACAAAAGTGATTCACTAGTCTTGATCTTGACCTTGACCTTGACTCCCAACCAAACGGTCCCTTATTGTTATGAGATATCTCTATTTACAATTAAAGCTTAGATACCTTTGTAATAAATAATAAATTGCAAATCAGGTCCTTGTTTGGACTCTCTTTCAGTAAAGCTTCTACAAAATTTTCATCAATGTCTTTCTTTTTAGCACTGATCAACTTTAGAAGTATTTCCTTACTTTATTCATTCTTCATTTTATGACAGGTATGTTCCCTCACATTTGCATCTTATGGTGTTTGAGCTTGTCAAGAACTCCTTACGTGCTGTCCAAGAATGTTATATGGATTCTGAGAAAGATGTCCCTCCTGTCAGAATAATTGTTGCTGAAGGAATAGAGGATGTCACCATAAAGGTAATTGTTACTCTATAGTTTGAGATTCTATGTCAATCCTTGTCTGTTAACTTGAAGCTACTGAAAAAAAAATCTAATTTGATCTTTTGCCTTGGTGGATCCTTGTTCATCAGCGTCATTTGTTTAGTGGTTGTTTTCTGCCCATTAGATTGCTAGTGAAACAAATCTGCTTGATTCCTTGATGTAATTCACTATCCCATGCCTCTTTCATGCCATTCCTATGTTCATAATAATCAATCCCGTTCACTGGTAATAACATTTCATTGTCTATGTAAAAATAAAAAATTTTAAAAAATTATATCTTTGGGCATGTGAGAAGTTCTCCTTTTTTTGTACCAGTCTATGTCTTTCGATCAGACTGAGCACTATATAGTGAGTTGGAAATTTAACTTTGTGTGCAGGTAAAGGAAAGTTTGCCTTGCTTTGTAACTCATGTATTTCAGAGATTCATTGATTTTGTAACAAAGACCTGCAGTAAATTAGAACTTTGTGTAGCAATACTCTGGATTTTGGAATTCATTGGCGGGAAAAAAGGTTCTGTAGAATGTTACTGGCTATTAAGGGGAATATGGTTTGGTAGTTTGTTCTTATTCCTTATTAAAGATATACATAATTTTCAAAATGCTACGAAAAAGCACCCATATCCTATTCTTTTGTATCTGAAACTGATAGACTGATGTGGTAACAATTTTGTGATGTATCTTCAGTGTGACATGTTGCTTCAAACTCTTGTATGGCAGTGCTAATCTATCCTAAGGATAATGTTGGGCTCTTGGAGTACCTTCACCAAAGCATTAGAGGTCACACAAATATTAACCTCAGACCTGCCACTCTTGTGCTTGGTCAGGGAGTATATATACGTTTGACGAAATGACTATCATCAAAATGGGTGTCAGCCAAGTATTGTCTCTTTCTCTAATATGAAAATTAACTAAACTATGTGGTGTTTTAGGCTACTCAATGACTTGTGAGCATGGGCTTCTCTCTTTTGTTGTTGTTAGTTCATATATTATTAAATTTTTAACCTGAGCTCTTGCATAATTTCTTCTGAAACATTTCCTAACCTGTACCCCACCTTCTGGCGTTTGAATCTCTATTTTGTTTGTAGTTAAGTCAAACTGGTTATCTTTCTGGCCCACTGTTGGATATTCCATTTCTTTTGACCATTGCAGAGAGTGGATCCTGATGATCAACTTCCATTGCAGATATCAGATGAAGGAGGTGGCATACCAAGAAGTGGCCTGCCAAAGATCTTTACATACCTATACAGTACTGCAAGAAATCCACTAGATGAAATTTATGGAAGGGCAAATGAAGGGGTGACAATGGCTGGATATGGTTATGGTCTTCCAATTAGCCGCCTCTATGCTCGATATTTTGGTGGTGATCTGCAGATTATATCCATGGAAGGATATGGTAAGAAATGATCATTTTTGAGTATTCAATTAAAGTTTTGACATTCCCATTTATCATTAGTTGATTTGGCTTTAGTTAGATATAACATATATCAAGCTTGCTGTGCTTCTCCAACACATTAGCTGTCTCCAAAGATTCATGTTTTTATATCTTTGTGGATAAGCACTGGCATGTGAATGCTGCTTAGTATAGGGCTGACTTGTTAGGGGGTCAGCATAGCAGTTGTCTCAAAACAGCATCAGAAATTTAATGGAATTGATTATAGAATGAGTATTTATGCTCCAAGAATGTCACAAACGTAGGTGGGGATGTTGATTCTTCTTTCCAACATTCAAATATGGCACAGAGGCATGAACACAACTACTATTTGAAAATTTATATAAAATTTATTCCTTTTTTTGTGCAGGGACAGATGCCTATCTTCAATTGTCTCGACTGGGAGATTCACAAGAACCGCTGCCGTGATATGGAACTGAATCAAGCCGTCACTTTCTCCATTCGCCCAATGGAGAGTATTGATGAACGTTTGGGCCAACCGCCAGATTCTTACCCTTTGTTAGTTGTATTGTGACCATTTTTAATTGGAGATGTAAATGCTAATGTCAAGCTGTTGAAATCTTCATATCCAATCTTAGGATTAACATTTGTGGTTGTCTCTCTTCCTTGTTAACTTTGTACACAAACTAGAGATGCCTGCGAACTATAGACCAGTCTCTAGATTTCAACCAAGTGACCACTCACATCTAAAGTATCAAAATAGATACATAGTTGGTGTCATTCATTTCATTCAGTTATTTTGGTCTTCTTTAGCCAATTTTAATTTACACAGAAGAACAAACATTATTTGTCTGATTGTATTCTTCTGGTTGTGATCAGGGGAGGATGCTCTAGCGCTTTCTTGGTCCCTTTAGCTCTAAGTGGGTGTAGGGTTCACTGTGGAAGAAAGTATATGCTAGAATTGAACTGGTGGAGGAAAAAGGGGAGAAAATTGGAATCCTTTTACCTCAATGCCTCTTATTATATAGTACATTTTGGATAACTCGATCTGACCTTGTCAGGTAATTCTATCATATTTAGTGTGTGAGTTAGTTGGGGTGTTTTGAGAATCTTGCTTGGTATTCTGTATCGTGATTTGATGGGTTTTGTCATATAGTGAAAAATGAAGTAGGTGTAGCAATTGGCATAGGCAGAGTAGGGAGTTGGTGGTGTACGAGTTTGTCCCAAGGGTTCCATCGAGACTGTTTCTCATAACAACAGAAGGAGGGCACAAAATGTTCAGACAATTTGTTATTTGTGAGTTGTTAGCCTATCTTGGTAGAGCTATATAACTCGACTTTCATGGGTTGAGCTTTGAAACTAGTCTCTTAGCGGTGGAGTTGTAGAACTCGTCTTCTAATGATCGAGATGTGAAGCTCATTTCTTGGCATCCAAACTACAGAGCTTGTCTTTTGATAGTCAAGCTATGGAGCTCACCTTTTAATAGCTAAGTTGTGGGCTCAACTTTCAAGGTTTGGGCTATGGGGCTTAATCCTCTAGAATCTTGTTGAGCTTAAGTGTAGTAGTGAGGCCCGTGACTTTGGTTTTAATTCGATTTGCTTCCTGGATTGTTGTGACATTCAACTTTGGTTTATTATTGCTTTTAGCACATCATGGCCCCCTAAGCCCTTTGACTCCTAGTTTATTGAATGTAAGGGCTTGTGTTTTGAAGATTGCTTCTAATGGCTACCTCTCTCAGGCGCACATTGCCTCTGAGAATCAAAAGTGTTGAACCTTTAATGGCCTCTTATTTAATGATCTAGTGGCCTTTGTGGCGCTTCAAGCTTTGTGGTGTCTCTTTGAATGTTATTCTCATTGTTGGTTTCTCGAGACATGACCTTTCATCGATAGATGGCTCCTACCTTTTAAACCTCTATCTGCAACTATATAAGGAACAATTCAATGACATCTTCCATTGGCTCCCTGAGAGCTTGCTTTTTCCTACATTATGTTGTGGCTACATTTTCCTCATTCAGCTTTTGTGACTACATTCTCTCTTTCCTCAATATCACTTAGTAAGTCAATTATCACAACTTGATTCCTTTTAGGGTGATGTATGATTATGGGATTTTATATAGGGATTTGGGACTCCACTTCCCCACACAAGGAGAATCCCTATTATCTGAGCCATCATCGGATGCTCCAAACATGTATGAGCTTCCTAATTACGCTTTGGTAGCACTTTGTGCCTAGCCTCATGGGAAGGTAGGCATCACTTATTTGTCTCTTGCCCTTTGAATTGCATTACTGGACCATCCTTTTTCCTAATTGACCATAGCTTGACAATGTTGTTTGGAGTATGTCCAAATGCCTTTTGGCTTGTCATGAGGAAAACTCCTTGGTGAGGCTGAATCAAAATTATTTGCTGCAAGAATTAGACCACTCTAACAATGAGATGTCAAAATTGGAATGGATGCTGCTCGCCTCCCGCAACCAACTCTTTGGGAGCCACAAACAGGAGAACTTTTTTCGAGATCATGCCTAACTAGAAAAGGCAATGGCTCATCAGATGAATATGGCTTGGGACTTGGTTAAGAGGGAATGGGCTATGGTAGTGAGTAGTTCCACTCCACTAACATGTTTTGAGCCTTGTTAGAGCAAGTTTGGGAGAGTGAAGTCACCAAGGGAAGGTGACTACTGGTCGAGACCAAGTCCATCTCATTCCTGCAAGGGTATGGCTACTATAGGGGCACGGTGCTTTGCTGCCTGCACGACAAAATTCTTAATGCCAGGTGACTATTCATTGAGATAGTGGAGGAAAGTATAGTCCAACATTGCTTGGAGCTTTATCTCTCCATGAGTTGGAGAGTGGGGTTTCTTTGAGATCCCTTCAACCATGTCACAACTGCTCTTCCCTTGCTTCCCCCGACTGCCTCTGCCTCTACCTATGCTTCTGGCATGGTCCTTGCCTACTTTGTCTTTGCTTACTTCCTTGATGATGATCTACACTTCCCAATTTTCCCATTTGAGGTTACTATGCTAGGGAGAGCTTGTGTGCTATTGAGGATCATTAGGCTTTTGATGATGATGTTACAATCTTAAAGGGCCCACAATTGTACTTCTTTACCACACTTCAAGGGTTTAGCTCCTTCTATATTCATCATTTAATGAGTAAATAAATTAATTTCTATTTACTTGTTGACCTTCACACCTGCTAAATATGTAGCAATGATTTTTTTTGCCTGATGCACCTTGAGCACCATATTTTCTCCAAGCTTTGTGCTCTTATGAAGATGAGGTGTCAATGGCACTTGACCTTAGGGGTGGAGTGAAATCATCATCACACTGCCACTCTCCTTTTTAGTTTATCCTTTGCTATGCTTTAGTTGGATGATACCACGTACCTCCCACATTAAATATGGTGGTAGGGGCACACTTCTTTGACATCGATCATAAGGTAAGCGAGGCTCGATCCTAGTTGTCGGTCATTAACTACTGCCGCAAGGGCATACATCTTTGGTACCTATCATGAGGTTGATTAGGTTGGATCCTGGCCAGTTGAATTTCTTTATAAGTGAGGAGTTGGAGAGGAGGCATTTCTTCTTTTCTACACTATGAAGCTCTCAAAATTAGATTAATTTCATCTTGCTTTTCCTTCTTCCATCTTGCAGTTTGCAACTTCTACCTCTTCTTTTTGTCTTCTTCCTTGTACTATCTTTAGAATGTCAAGTAAATTTTCTTCTTCTTCTGCTTTGTGCTTCACTTCTAATGCTTCCAAGATGATTATGTCTTTGTTTTTAGGGCTTTCTGCATTTGGGGTTATCATATGATGCATTCTTCTTTCTATTTTTCTCCTTATTTCATTTGAAGTTGAGCTTGATCTTCCCTTAGTAGAGTTAGGACCATAGTCTTCCTTGTTCTGATGGTTGCCCTCCCATTTCTAGGATTGTGGATAATATTTTTGGTGGGAGCTTAGGCTTATCTTCCTCAAGCTTTGATAGGGGGAATCACCTTATCCCCTTTGCCGATGTTCAGGGGCAGGATTCAAAAAGTAGCTATGGCAAATCATCCTCTAGCCCAAGATAGGAGTTTAAACCTCAATGAGTGTAGCACTTTGTGTGTTGCCATCCATATCTCATGTTCACATCTAGTTGACTCAGCAAATGAGATTTGAGAAATAGACCAGTCATCTCATCTTTGAGTTCAAGTTCCTGAAGAATCTCAAAATAGCTAACTTCCTCGAGGACCTGAGCATGGTGGAGGCACCAAATGGTTTCCCCTTCTATTATGATGCTTTCTAGATCCAATTTGAACTTGGACTCTAGTTTTTCTTTCCTCTATTCCTCTAGAACCTTCTCCGGGATTATGAGCTATCCCTAAGTGTAGTGATGTCAAATATGATGGTGATAATATCTGCCTTCTGGGTTTACTCCCCCACCACCAAGGTAACCCCCCTAGGTAAATATGTTCAAGGCAGCTTATAGGTTGTGTTGAATTAGGGACTATGATGAATATTGGTGTGTGCGTACAGATTAGTAGTTATCTTTTAGAGCCATTCTTCAATTCATAGTTGGAAGGAGCACTATGTAAGGATCTTCTACTCTAATGAGTTGGGACTACCTCTCAGGGTTAGAGCACCCTTTAACTGTGGCAAGCACCTTAGGCTCTTGGGTGTAAGGCCAAAATCTTGGAGATTTGGTCTGGTTGGCCTTCACTAGTGAGAGGAATGTGGAGTTTTGAGGAGTACCTACACAATGGGCTACATGTAGTTTGGAACTTAAAATCCCAAAGCAACCTAAGAAGGAAGAGGAAGAGGAGGAGGAGGAAGAGGGGGTTTTTTTGGGGGGGGCAAAAAGGGGTTAATTAGCTTTTGTAAAATAAATTATAATTTTACACAAG
The DNA here is from genome assembly GCA_005019695.1 of Trichopus zeylanicus subsp. travancoricus. Lineage (NCBI taxonomy): Eukaryota > Viridiplantae > Streptophyta > Magnoliopsida > Dioscoreales > Dioscoreaceae > Trichopus > Trichopus zeylanicus. Next base: position 89,291 of record RXID01014780.1, on the reverse strand, counting down.
TTCAATACCCAATTCAATCCACCAAAAGAAATTCACATAATTATCATGTAAACCACAAGTGCTATAGTAAATAGAGAAAGGGGAGATTGCATAGTAATTTATGTAGTTTAGAGACCAACCGATCCTATTCCATGGCCCTTGTCTTACTTTTGAAGACTTGAACTCTCCACTAGAGTGTTACTTTGTTAGTGAAGCCAACCTCGTAGATTTAATCTTGGTTCAATTGGTAAGATGTACTCCTCACCAGAGCTTTAGTCTCACAATCACTTCAAATACCCTTGGAGTGGATTACAAGTTGAAGTAGATAGAAAATATTAAAATTAAGTCTTCATACAAATTTTCACAAGATCGAGTTTAAGGGCAATGCAAATTTGATTTGAAATTGAAGGCTTAGAGCATTCAAGGGTTAGAAGGCTTGGAGCACTTTAATCTCTTCTCAAGAAAGAATTAGAACTTGTAAAAGTTGTTTAAAAAAGCCCATCTAAGCCTATTTATACTCCATAAGTTGAAATCCATAACTAGCTTCGCTCCACGGTCAAGAAAACTAGTTGTTAGTAGTGTAAAAAAAATCCAAACTAGCTAACCACTTGGATAACCGATCGATCAATTCTCGTCTACCAAAATTGGTAGACTACTTCTATCAGTCATCAAATTTTCCAATTGGTTTTTTGGTTATGATGAATTAGGATTAGCAGAAACCTTTCGCTTATCTTCTGGTTTCTCAATTGGTTATCTAGGTTCTCAATCGATCATTTGGTTCTAATAAACCAATATTGATAGAAATATTCTATCAATCATTTGATTTCTCAATTGGTCATTGAGTTCTACGTAGGATTAGAATTTTTAATCTTCTATTTGACACCATCGGTTGTCCGTTAAGTCAAGTGGACATCCGATTTTGTTAGAAAAACTCTCTTAAGAGCTTTTTGAAAAACTTGATGCGACAAATTCTCTAAATAAATAATCTCAAAAATAAATCGTCAACTCTACTAAAATAAAAGAAAGTTTAAACCTAGTTGATATCAGGTTCTTGAGTTTCTTTGGCTATATCCATGTCATCCTCGAATATTCAAATTGTCATAAACACCTTCAAGCCACTTTCAAGCCATCCTTTGATCTCTTCAAGTAACGCTCACCAATCCACCATCACACTTCCTTTTCTTTGAAGCTTTCAAGGTACAAGCTTTCAAATGTACCTTGAAAGCTTTAACGTACTTTGACTAACAAATAACACAACTCAAATAGATATTAAATATGGTTTGCTCATCATCAAAACTAGGAAGGATAATAGAACTTCAGTGGGCAATACATTCCCTATATGCCTGCGGTGTCTATTTGTTAACACTGATCACTTTTTCTATAGGAGGAGATGAGGCTCGAGGCATTAACTGTACCCTGGGGAATAAATTTTCCTATTTGACCACCTCCAAGCATGCAGCAAAAGAAGAAAGCTCTACTCACTCCCTCGCTATCAAGAAGACATAGTCTTCAACTCCAGACTAGGAGAATGATGCTGCCCAATACTCCTCTCCCCAACTGGAGAGGAGGAAAGGGAAGGGGGGCATTGCTCCCTTCACCTCGAATGTTACTGATGAGGGTATAGCTCTCGTGATTACCAACCTTAGAACCTATCCCAGGATCTTTCTAATCATGCCATCTTTTTATATGACTGAAGAAAGGCACACCTTGTTTGCCAAGTCCCCCTACAAACTATTTCAAACTCCAAACCAATGAGTTTATCTCCTCAGAGATGAGCAATGACCTTTTGAGAGTGAGGCGATCATTGCCCTTCTTTGTTTACTTTCCCTTTTCTTTTAATGCTCCTGTTGAACCAGTGTAGCTCGTTGCAGCCACCAATGAATCTCTTAGGTGTCTGAGAGATATTGAGGAGTTTGTCCAAAAATCTTAGATCATAATTGATGTTAAGACTCAAAAGGTGACTTAGATTGAGGAGGAGTTTGCCAAGGTCAAGAGGCCTCCGATGCAAACTAGAGGGCTGAGAAGGCTGATAAGGAGATAGAGCTCTCTAAGGACCAAGTTGTAGCCTCTAAGGAGAAGGCCAATGAAATGGAGGAGGATTGTGACCAACCGATGAGGCCTTAATACTAGGTGATAAATAGAATTGATGTTGCTCGCAGGGAGGCAATGGAGAAGTTTAAGTGATCGAATGAGTACCAGGATGAACTTGCCTAATGGAGTGCTGACAGGCTCTTAGATGTCTATTTGCATTGCGGATATGATGTCCTTGATGGACTGAAGAGGCCCAACTTTGACCCTTCAAGGACTTGTTTCTTCGGTCCATGGACTTCAAGCTACTGGAGGAGCATTGTCGCCACTATCAATATGATGCTAATAGTATTCCCCAGTCTCCCTTTAATCCTCTTAGCCCAGAGGGTGAGCCTTCTAGGTTTGAGGTGCCACCTTCACTTGAGGTTGGGCAGATTGGTCCTTCAGCAAATTGATTTCAACTTGATGGGGTCGCTTGAACCCATGGAGTGCTTGCTTGTTTGATGGCTTTTATATTCCTCAACTCTTTGATCTTTTTGATGTAATGGGAGTTTTCCTCCCCTTATTATTTTTAACGAAATTTTTTGTTTCCTACAATGTGATTGTTTAATCTTGAAATATATTATTAGAATGAGAAAACTTTAATCACACCTCTCTTTATTTGGGAAGGCTCATTGGGACATCAAATTGGCGACTTCACCCTTGGGTGGTGCTCATATCCTGTCTATGTTATGGGAGGTGTTCTTTCCTATCAAGTTTGATGCTCATGATATTTTGTTGAAAGGAAATGACTCTTTTTATCCTTCATCTTCAGTCATAGGCTCACGCTCTTTTATTAAGTCATGAACTCTGGTTGGTGTTGGTGTCTAGGTGCTCTCTCGGTCAAGCATTGAGCTAGTAGTTAGGCTTTGGGGGTCAAATGTGGGTGCTTGTAACCACTCCTTGGTTAAGAATGAAACTTGTAACTGGGCTTCCATTTCTTAGCTAAGAGAAAATCTTATAATCAGGCTTATGGGGTCAAACATGAAAGCTTGTTACCATTCCTCAATCATGAGTGAATCTTGTAACCAAGCTTTGAGGATCAAGTGCGAGAGCTTCTAACCATTCATTAGTTAAAGAGTGGATCTTATAATTGGGCTTCATTCCTCAGTCAAGAGTAGATTTTATAATTAGAACTTCGGTCAAGACCGAATCTTGGAACTGGCCTTGTTCCTTGGTCGAGAGAAAATTTTGTAAATGAGACTTCAGTCAAGAGTTGATCTCAGAACTGACTTTATTCCTTGGTCAAGAGTGAATCTTGTAATTGGGGCTTCATTCAAGAGTAGATCTTTGAACCAACCCAATTTCTCAGTCAAGGGCAGATCTTGCAATTAAGACCTCAGTCAAGAGTGGATCTTGGAACTAGTTTTGTTCCTTGATCAAGAGCAAATCTTATAACCAAGAATTTAGTCAAGAGCAAATCTTGAAACTAGCATTGTTCCTCGATCAATAGTGGATCTTGTAACTAGGACTTCAACCACATTTCTTGTGATGACAAAAAAGAGTAATTATGCCTTATTGACTAAACATTCATAAGTAATTCACATGTTAGATTTGGGTAGTGCTTTGTCATCCATGTATTTGTGGGTAGCTCATCTTGCAACATTTCTCTCTCAAAGTTTGCTCCATACTGGCATGGTTGAAAATGGGTCAGGTTGGGCAATCTTGGGGAAGATGCCCTCCATTATGGTGGTTTGTCCTTATTTTCTGAACTAGGCTTGTGGCAAGTAGTAAATCATTATAAAGCCTGAGCTTCAAGGCTACAGTGGCTCTCTAGTGGTTTTTTTTTTAGTTTGATGGCATGGGCTTCTGCCCCTCCAAAGGTGACATTCATCAGCTTCTCTATTGCTTTAGTTCCATGCTGTGGATTGCCTTCTACCTTCTCTTTTCCCCTGAGCTTCCTTTGCTCCTAAAGGTAGGTGGCATAATAATGGCATGTTATGTCCCTATCTCCATGCACCTTTTTGGTTCTAAATTTAATGGGAAATTGGAGGAGCAACTAGTGTGTGGAGATTGTCAACTGTAGTCTATTCAAGATAGGGCAGCCTAAGATTGCATTATAAAGGGATCAAGCTCTTACCAAAATGAAGTCGGTGAATAAAGTGGAGATCTTTCAACCTTCCTTGGTTGTCATGAGGACTCTCACCACCCCTTCGGAGTTCAGGGAGTATCCAACAAAGCTAGTCAATTTGCTTTGGTAGGGGTACAGAGACTAATCACATTGCATCTAACAGTATGCATAGGTAAATAGGATGTTAGTGGATGCTCCTGTGTCCTCCAATACTCTTCTCATTAAATATCCTTCCAAGATGAGGGTGACCACTAGAGCTTCATCTTGGAACTCAGATTCTTTCTCCAAGGCTTGCATGTCCTCACATCATTCTTCTTCGTGCAGATATTTTCCACACCCAGTTGCCTCAATAGGGGTAGCCGCTTCATCATGGTAGTGGTTCTGATCTCTTGGCATATGCCTTCCCAAATCATGATAAGATAGCCCTTGATTGCTTGAGCCAGGGGAGGGGATGGTGACCTATTGCCAAAGCAGTTGTTATTTTCAGGTTTTGTTGAGTCATCCTCCTTTTCAGCTTGACACTATTTTTCAATTTGAATGAATCCCGCCAAATAGCCTTCATGGATGAGGTGCTTGATTTCAAACTTCAGATTGGCACTTATCCATGTCATAACCATAGTCTTTATGCTACTTACAGTATTTGAAGGTATCTAGCCTTCCTTGATCTTGGTGGATTAGAGGGGATTTTCGTAGGTAATCTTGATCCTCAATCTATGTCAATATCTTCGTGTGAGGAAGATTGAGAGTGGTGTAGCTTCAGAATTCAACTTTGTCAATCGCATAGCTCAGTTTTCTACTTCTTGGGCTCAAGCTATCATGAATCTCTTTTCTTTGTTCTAGTGCAGGAACCGTCAACTTCTCACTTGGCTGCCATCATTTTCTCAGCATCAATAAATTTGCAACCTTGCTCCATAAACTTAATGAGCACTTTTGATGGCTATTGTGCCATCTCATATGCAACCTTGCCGACCTTGAGACCATTCATGGTAGTGGCCAGAATAATTGAACTGTCAAGTTCACTTACCTATATCCGAATGGCATTGAATATGGAGTGATAATCTCTCAAGTTCTCTCTTTTGGCTTGGTGTATTACCTATAAGGTAGATGAGTGGTGGTGCCTCAGGACCGATGAAATGAACTGGTTTACAAATTTGCACTCCATGTCCATGAAGCTTTTCAGTAATCCTATTGGAAGGTTGGAGAACTATGCCAACACTGAGCCTTGGAGGGTAGCCAGGAATGCCTTGCACATAGTGATTTGATAGCTCTATATAGTATCATGCTATTCTTGAATGACCCAAGGTGATCTAGTGGATCCCTAGTCTCATGGTATAACTCCCAGGGTGGTTGTTGAAACTTTGGCAACAGAGGCATGATTATAAGCTATGGGCTCAGTGTGCTTATTGCATTGCTTAGTGTGCAATCTTTCATCCACCATTTTAGCGATGTGCTTCTCCATTTCTTCCACCACTCCAATTAATCCTATCTTGATGGATAGCTCCAAAATTTTATTGGAAGGTTCAGTTTAAGCTTGACCCTCTCATTGAGCTAAAGTTCTCAGAGCATGCCAATTTTTAGTTTGGCTCATGTGGCCTCTTGACGCCTACTAGTGCCATCCTCAACATAAGAATTCCCTTGTGTTGCATGGCTGCCTAGGAGTTGGTAGGTGGGTATACACACCTATCTTGCCTGGGCTTGTGCTTTTACTAGCTGGGCTATGTCTTGGATCTCCACTGCCAGTTGTACGAACTCACCTCTTGAGATGAGCTCTTCATTTGGCCCCCCTACTCTAGTTCTAGCTAGCTAGGGCCTAGCTTTGGTGATGCTCTTGTCATCTAGAGGCAAGGATCTAGAGCATCTTCTGAGGAGGCTTGCTGTGATACCTCTAGCTCTAATGTTCTAGTTGCTGCTTGCTCCCCAGAATGCTATTGTCATGGTGGCATGGTTATTATTGACTACCTGTAAATGAATTTTTTGGTAGATCTCAATGAAAGCACAAAATATTATGTTTGTTTGGTTTTGGTCAAAGTCTATGAGTTCTTCTATTCCCCTCTAGCCAATTCCATCATATGCGAAAGAACAAACACTACTTGCCCAATTGTAATCAAGGGAGGATGCTCTGACACTCTAGTCAGTATGTCATCCTTTCTTGGTCTTTTTTTGCTCCAAGCAAAGCTAGAGTTTGTTGTGAAAGAAACTATATGCTGGAATTAACTTGCAAAAAAAGAAGGGGAGAAAATTAGAAACTTTACCTCAATATCTTGGGCCTTATTATATAGAGTGTTTTGAATAACTCGACCCGGCCACATCGGGTAACTCTATTATGGATGGTGTATGAGTTAGGAAAGGGCATTTGGAAAATCTTGTTTGTTATTCCATACTATGATTCAATGAGTTTTATCATGTAGTGGAAGATAAAACAAGTGTAGAAGTTGATATAGGCAGTGCTGGGAGTTGGTGGTGCAAAATTTGTCCCTTAAGGCTCCACCAAGGTTGTCCCTTATAGGGACAAAATGAGGGTGCAAAATATTAGGGTAGTTTGTCATATGTAGGTTGTTGCCCTTACCCAGTCTCATCTCGATGTATTATGGGTCAAAAAAGATCACCCAAATAATAAGTACCAAATGGCATCCACAAATGTGTAGACTTTAAAAATTGAGGTTGGGAGACATTGGAGATCAAAGCCAAAGTTAAAGAAGCAACTAAACAATAGGAACATAGTGAAAGTAATAAAATTGCCAAAAAGATAAGTTCTTGAAGAAAATATTGCACTAAAAAAAAGGTGTAAGGGAAATTCCATTGGTGATCTACCATATCCTGAGATAAAATCATCTTTAAACTTCAATAGGCTAAATGAAGTAGGAGGTCTTAATCGAAGATGAAATGATATATCATCTGTCTACTAAAAGAAATCTTTTAAAAAAAATATTTTCTTTCAAATAAGTACAAACACATATGCTCTAAATCATTTACTTCTTCCAGCATCACAATTAAAAAGAAAAAAGAGAACATCACTCCATAAGGTTATTTATCTCAAAACTCATGTGCTAATTTGGCATTCTAGAAGACGAATTGTCAACTTGAATTACTATATTCAACTGGCATTGACCTGAGCATTTACTTGTTGATTCAATTGATTATTATAGAGTATCTTGATCCAATGTGCCAATAAAAAATTCTAAAGAACTGGGCTACATTGCTCTAAGTATCCATAGATGCCTTATGGTCACCACTGGACCTATAACGAGGCTGATCAAACATCATCAATACCTTTTGTCACACAAGCTATGTACATCAAGCTAGCCACGTTTCTCAAGCATCATAGGAGGGTGAAGTTCTCAGTGAAGTTTCATCAAAACCTAAAGAAAGGAATGCCTTCTAACACATAATCTGTGTACATCAAGCTAGCCACATTTCTCAAGACATCACAAGAGGGTGAAGTCCTCAGCAAAACTTCATCAAAACTTAAAAAAAGAGGGCTAAAGCTATAGAGCTTGACTTTTGTGGGCTGAGTTGTGAAGCTCATCTTTTAGTGGCCAAGATATGGAGCTCATCTTTTGATGGCCGATCTGTGGATTTTGTCTCCTAATAGTTGAGATGTGGGGCTCAACTTTTGAGGTCTAGGATATGAGGCTCAACCTTCAAAATCTTATTGAGTTTAAGTGTAGTAGTGAGATTGACAACTCTAGTTTTGGTTCAATCTACTTCTTGGTTTGTCGTGAGGTTTGACTTTCGTTCAACATTGCTCTTTGACATATCACCTTGGGTGCTAAAATTCAGGATACTCCAAAATTTGTTGGTGGCTTTGGAATATGATCAATTATACAGGTTGACATGGATATCTCTATTTTAGTAGATTTTGTAACTCAACTCCGACTTTGAGTTTGACAATAATTAGACTTGGATTTTGAGCCTAATTCCTGATGGAATAGGTCTAATTTGAAATAAATATAGGCTAAAACTTTAGGTCCAAATAGTAAACTGGGCCGCGCTAGTTGATCACTCAGTAAACTAGTCGACCACTTCACATAAGCTGAATTTTACATGCTCTATGGGTTGATTGGTTCTGATGAACTGGGACCAATATGACCTCTTGGGTAGTTGACTAGTTTCTCAACTGATTATCCAGCTCATATCATGATCTGCAAATCAAGAAATGAATCACTCTTTGAATTCATCATCAATTAACAGAATTTTTTATTAAGGAGATTGCAATATCAAAATATATCAATTAGAGATCTAAATTCAAGATCTAATTGCAAAAAAAGGAAAATATAATCAAATCATTAACAAATTAAATTAGTCAATGATGTGATTTGAGGATCCTCTCAAACCAATAAAAATAGAGCAAGAGTGTGAATTAGAGGAAGAAAATTAGAGAAAAGTAGCAATAGAGGAGCATAAATTATTGGCACAAAATTAGAGAGAAAGGAAGAGACATCATCGAGGAAGAGACCAAGGGAGCATCAAGGAGAAGAAGTAAGGTCCCATCTCTTCTTTGTCTTTCTCTTCATTTTATCCTAGTTCTTCCTCTATCTCTCTTCTCTTCTCTTGTCTCCTGCAAGGTCCCTGCTATCCCCTGTGCTCTCACTGCTCCCCTTCTCCATCACCATTGTGGTCACCCCCAACCCAATCTCTTCCCATGCATCGGCATATTACCATTCTCTACAAGCTCCATCAACACCATAGCCATCCACAATCCCATTCCTACTATGGGGTCATCTTGCCTGTTGTGTTGATTATGGCCTCACCACTAACCTGAGAAGCTCAAGCCTTAAGGCCTATCATTGAGATTCCGAAAGAATAAAGGAGAAGATGAAGAAGAATGGAGAAATAAGATATGTGAAACAAAAAATAAAAAAAAAGTGAAAGAGCATCCCATGTGGGAAACTAAAAGAAATAGAAAAAAATGAAGAAAAAGGATGAAAGCAAAAAAACAAGAAAAGGGAGTTCTTTATCTGAATGTGCTCCCATCAACTAACCTAGAGCTAGCTTACGGGCTCACCCGAAAGTCAATTGGTTTAGGATCAACTTGCAAACTTATCTGAAAATCATTTTTTACCTAGGATCTGCCTACAAGCTTGCCCAAAAGTCAATTAACCTAGAAATAGCCTACAGACTTGCTCAAAAGTCAATTGATCTAGGGTCAGCTTGTGGGCTCATCTGAAGACCATTTTTGACCTAGATCTAGCCTACGAACTGATTGAAAGTCAATCGGTCTAGGACTAGCATGCAGGCTTATTCAAAAATCATTTCTAACCTAGAGCTAGCTTGTAGGCTCATGCGAAAGTCAATCGATCTATGGCTAGCTTGTGAGCTTATTTGAAAATCATTTCTGACCGACAGAAAGCTTGAAGGCTCATTCGAATGTCAATTAGTTTAGGGCCAGCCTGCGGGCTTGTCTAAAAACTATTTTTGACCTAGGGTTAGCCTATGAGCTTGTCCGACAGTCAATTTAGCCTAGGGCCAGCTTGCGGGCTCATCCAAATGCTAATTTGAACTCAAGGCTAGCCTATAGCCTCGCCTGAAAGTTAATATAACTCAAGGTCAGCCCGCAGGCACATCCAAAGTCATTATGACAGTCTGAGAGTTCTCGAACTAAGATTAATAACATCAATAAATATAAATTGATTAAATGACTCAATCATATTGGACTCAAGCCAATTTAACCCAAGCAAATAAACAAAAAAAAATTGACTTGAACAAAACACTAAAGAAACCTAAATGGACCCAAAATAAATAGACTAAAACTAGCTTAGATGAGCAGAAAAGGATCTGTCAGATGATGAGTTTTCAAACTGATCGTCCAGTTCTGATAAACCTGAAATAACACCCACTTGATCGATCGATCAATAGCCCAATTGATCATTTGTTTTAGTCAGAAAACTGATGACCTTAGTTTAGGTTCAACCTTGACTAAGTTTAGATTGGATTGAGCCTTGATCAATACAAACTTAGATTAATTCAAGTTCAAAGCAAGTTAACCTAGAATAAAAACATATTCGAATTAAATGCCAATAGAGTTAAACAATATTTGAACTAAACCATAGCAAGTTCAAATGAAGTTCTAAATTGAGTCAATCAACATTCGAATTGAACCATTACAAGTTTGAATTTAACTTTGAACTACATCACAATAAGTTTGAGTAGAACTCTGAAATTAAGTCAAACAATATTTGAACTAAACCATAATAATTTTGAACAGAATTCTGAATCTAGCCAAATAATATTCACACTAAATCATAATATGTTTGAATAGAACTCTGATTGAGTCAAATAACATGCAAACTAAGTCACAATAAGTCCGAATGGAACTCTAAAGTGAGTACAAACACCATTCAAATTAAATCAAGACAAGTTTGAATTAAACTCTAATTGAGTCAAGCCACATTTGAATCAAATCAAAATAAATTAAAAATTCAAACAAAATCAAATCAGATCAAGCCAAGTTTGACTTGAACCCTAGTTAGATCAAATTCAATTCAAATTCAAATTCAAACCAAACCCTAATTAGGTTAAACTAAGTTCAAACTAAACCTAAATCGAGTAAAGGAAAATCCAAACCTGAACCATAATAGGTCAAACTTGAACTAGAATAGGTCAAACTTGACCAAAAGAGGTCAAACTTGAAACAAAATAGATCAAACTTGAAATAGGATAGGTTAAACCTAACTATAATAGGTTAAAACTGAACCAAAACCAAGTTGAATCAAATCAACTTGAACTTGAACCCAAGTCCATTAAGGTTCAAGCCTAAATCCATTAATTGTTTGAGCAAGGATCCATCAAAAACCAATTAAAAGATGGAGCTAACATCCATTAAGGATCCATCAAGGACCCATCAAGGGTTAGATCCAACATCCATTAAGGATCAATCAAGAAGCCATCAAGAGTTGGATCCAACATCCATTAAGGATTCGTCAAGAACCCATTAAGGATCAGATTTGACATTAATTAATGATCCATCAAGAACCTAATCAAGGTCAGATCTGATATCTATTAAGGATCCATCAGGAACTCAACTAGGGTAACATCCAAGATCAATTAAGGTTAGTCAACAACAAGCTCAAAGCTATCAATGACACCTTAAATTTAATAAAAAATGAAAGAAAGGTCACTAATTATTAAATCAAAGATGTTTAGTACAAACCAAGACTGCTAATCATTCCTCTAAATCAAAGGCAGGTTTGAACTCATTTCGTTAGTTAGTTAGATGCTTTGCTCAAATGAAGTCAATCCTTCAAAGTTAGCCAAACCCAAAAATCATTGGTGCCACTCCCTTTAAAGCTACTTAAATCCAAAAGCCATTGATGAAGCTCCCTTGAAAGCTAGTCAATCCCAAAAGCTATTGTTGATACTCCTTTCAAACCTACCTAAACCCAAAAGCTATTAGTGTCACTTCCTTCAAAGCTAGTCAACCCCAAAAGCCATTAATAATGCTCACCTTTAAAACCAATCAACCCCAGAAGTCATTGATGATGCTTCCTTCAAAGCTAGATAAAACTAAAAGCCATTGGTGATGCTTCCTTCAAAGTCAGTCAAACCCAAAGTTCATTGATGAGACTACCTTCAAAACTTGACAAACCCAAAAGCTATTGGTGATGCTTTCTTTAAAGCTAGCCAAACCCAAAAGCCATTAGTGATGCTCTCTTCAAAGTTAATTAACCCCACAAGCCATTGATGACACTCCTTTCAAAGCTAGTCATTCCCAAAAGCCATTAATGATGCTCCTTCAAAGTTAGTCAAACCCAAAAACCATTGATGACACTCTCTTCAAAGCCAATCAAACCCAATAGCCACTGATAATGCTACCTTCAAAGCCATTTAATCTCAAAAGTTGTTGATGAAGCTCCTTTCAGGGCTAGCCAATCTCAAAGCTGTTGGTGATGCATCTTTTAAGCTAGCAACACTACAAGCCAAAGCAGTTGTCCACATCTACCAGTATGTTATTAACATTTGCCAAAGATCAACTCAAGATCTATCCAGGTCAAATTCCACTTAGTCAATTGCATGGAAACATGGCAGTAGTGAGCATCAAGATTCTTTTCCATTTCCTCTTTCATATTTTTACTTTCCATGATTACATATTTAAATTCATTGCAAAGTGAGGGGATTCTCTTGCTTAAGTCGTGTACTCTCTTCTCAAATCAATCAAATTATGCTTTCTTCTTTTATTTGTGTCTCTATTTTATTAGCTAAGTTTCTCACTTTAGAAGGTTCTTGATAATTGTTAGAGTAATTAACAATAGAGGCTTGTATATATTGAAAGTCATATTATCACAATATCTAATTGTGCACCCAAACAACTACATATTTTAATTTGTTATTTGAAGATTGATCGCCAGGATCTCCACCGTCCTTGGCCTCAATCTCACAAATTCTAACATGCCCGATGGGACATGATTTCTTCTCTAATGTAGAAACCTAGCACATATAATAAAGATATTAATAAAAGAGAATTACAATTAAAAATTGATCAATTATATTCTCTTTTATAGAAAAAAGCATCAAAAAACATCAATAAAGATCATCCCCACCCCAACATACACCATTGTCTTGGGGGAAGGATTGGTTGTATGATTATCCCAGTCAATGATCATCACAGGAGTAGCTAAAACTTAGATTGAGTTTGGAATCATCTCTAAGGTCATTCAGTTCAAGAAGGCATCTGCTAGTTCTCCAACTAGTATTACAATCATACAAGATGAATCCACTTCTCACCATCCATCAAGGGAAAAGGGACCCAATATCATCATTCCCAATGAGAATAATCAATTTCATGAAAGTCAGAAGCTATGTCTCAACCAGCAAGGGCATCTATCTCCCAGAGGTTAGCCATAAAGAAAAGCTTAGTCTTTGATTGCCTTTGCCACTCTCAATAAGGAGTAGCTAAAAGAAATTCTAAACATGTGCATTGACAAAGAGGAACCTATCCTGACTATTGCAAGTAAGGGAAAGGCTGCTAGAATTTTCAACCGACTTGGGAAGCCCATCACCCCAATGAAGTTAGTTATCACCATTCCCATCCCTATTCCTTTGCCCCATTGAATGGATTGGATAAGGGGAAAATTAAGTCATAGGAGGCACAATCTTACCTCAAGACTATAGCTAAGGGGTGAATAACCAAACAGAATCATAGGTCACTATAAGGCTATAATCCATCATGAGATCCCAAAAAGGGAAATGATCCATACTACCATAGTCATCTCTCATCATGATTCTAAAAAGGACTGCAAGCCCACACCCCAATTAGCCAAATAACAAAAGAAAGTTACTAGAACAAAGCTTACAAATATGGATATTTAGGAAGAAAGGGCCTTTGCAAGTCAATCTTTGTTACTACACTAGAGAGAAGGTGTAACTACTCATTCCATGAGTAAACTCTTGAATGAGGTAATCCGCTTGATGGGAAAACTTAGCCCTGCTCCATAACACACTAAATCTAGACTTGATCCTCAAGATGTGGACCATCATTTTCTAATAAAAGCTTTGGTCATAACTGAATGCTCTAGTGAGGAAATGACCATAGAAACACTACGAGAATAGCTTAGATAACAAAGAAAAGAGAAAGATGAAGCTCAAAAGAAGGTCAAGGAGTTGATGGAGATGATGGTGCAATTGAGACAAAAGTTAGACAAGTTAGAATGATCTCAATAGCTATCTCAAGTTGCAAAGCTGGTGGAAGACATGCCTCCTGTAGATGAAATCCAAAAAAATGTATGCCCTTCACAAGTGCCACCTCCACCTACAAAGGATATCCAATTTTCAATCTCATGGATTCTTGATAACATGGAACTACCAACAAACATACAATATACTAGGTGCAATGAGTAGGGACTACACAACTGAGACAAGGAAGCACATGGGTATGATAAAAGATTCAGACAAACCATACCCTACTCATCACAACTAAGTGTCATATCCTAGGGACTACACAATGCCTAGTTTCAAATAATTTAATGGCATTGGTAGCCTTGAACAACATATAGCTCATTTCATGACTCAATATGGGGATTCAAGTAATAACCCCTCATTGCTACTCTGTTAATTTTCAACAAGCTTGGGGTAGTATTTAAGTGGTATGTCAGTTTACAACCATAATCCATACAAACTTGGTCATAAATGAAAAAGACTTTTCAAATCAGGTTTGGAAAAGTCAGTGACAAGGTGACCATTGCAAACCTTGTCTTAACACCAAAGTGCAACAATGAATATGTGTTAGATTACATCACACGATGGAGAAATCTCAATATTAAGTGTGAACAATCTATAATCCATTTCGAGACTATAAATCTAGTCCTCGGTAATTTAAGAAAGGATTGAATGGCACCCTACTTAAGCGCTTCTTCTACTATACTTTCCAAGATCTCAGTATACAGGTTAAGAAGTTGGAAAGGATTGGCTCACCAACCTTAGCTTGTTCACAAAATTTCAAACTAGAGAAAGATAAGGCAAAGTACAGGGAGCCCTCTAAAAATGTAAGGGCAATATTCACAGCAACTAAATAGAAAAAACCTACAAACCCTACCACAAATAGATGTAATTCTCAAAAATTACTAACTCTGGGGGGAGATGGGAAGATACAATCATCTAACACTTTTTAACATTGGTCTAGAAATAAGTACTCCTTTAAAAGAAAAAGAGAGTGGGTAAAATCCTCCAAGATGCTCCAAAATTAGGCCTCCAATTGTTAGAATGCAAAAGACCAAGTGAGGCTCATAAAAAAGATCACCCAAACTATTGTCCTTATTGTGGAACCAAAATCAACCACCTAAGATAGCAAAAGACCCCGAGAAGTAATCTTTAAATAACAAATCAAAATGTGTTGGTTTAAGTGCACAATCAGATATTGTGGTAATATGACTTTCAACAACCACAAGCCCCTATTATTAATTACTTTGACAATCGTCAGAAACCTCCTAAAGTAAGAAACCTAGTTAATAAAATATAGACATAAAAAAAGAATGCATATTTTGATTGATTTAAAGAAAGGGACACATGGCTTAAGCAAGAACATACCTTTAATTTACAATTTAAAAAAGTTAAATTCATAACTAGAAATAATATGAAATTGGAAAGGAATGGGAAGGCTTTATGCTTGTTGCTACCCTGCTCTTGTGCACTTGATTGAGTAGAATCTAACTTGAACAAATACTTGACTTGGTCTTTAGCAGATACTGATAACTTGACTTGATTTCATGGCATGACTGACTATCTTAGCTTGTGTCAGTTGACCTCATTAATATCTAACAACTTTCTTCTTGTTGTTAATTGACTTTTTTTGATATTGAATTTGAGAGAATAATTAGCAATCTTATCTTATACTAATCATTATTGATTTAATAATTGATGACCTCTCTTGGCTTCTCATTGATTAGACTTAAAGTGTTATTGATGGCTTTAAGCTTACATTGATTGAATTTGAAGTGTGATTAATGGCTTTATGTGTGTTGTCAATTAACTACTTTTGAACAAGGCATTTAGTTGACTGACTAAGTGAGTTCAAGTCTACCTTAGTTCAATTTCAAATGGTTTGTGGCTTTGGCTTATATCAGCCATTTCTGATTTGATAATCGATGACATTATTGGCATGTTTTCAATTGAATTTGAGACATCACCAATGGCTTTTGAGCGTGTGTTGGCATAGCTTGAAAGGTACATCATCAATGGCTTTTGGGGTTGACTAGCTTGAAGGGTGTATCATTAATGGTTCTCAGGTTGACTAGCTTCGAAGTGTGCTAACAACTTTATGTGTATTGTTGGTTGAGTTCTTCTAAAATGATGTTTGACTAACTGATTAAGTGAGTTCAAATCTATCTTTAGTTTAATTTGATTTGAAGGAATGATTAGCGGTCTTGGCCTATGCTAATTATTCTTTGATTTGATAATTAACTATGCCCTTAGCTATTCAACAATTTGATTTAGTTTAATGTTCAGAATTTGATTTAGACTCAAGTTTGATTTGATTTAATTCAATGTTCAGAACTTAATTTCTACTCAAGTTTGATTCAATTCAATTTGATGTTTAGAACTTGATATAGAGTTAAGTTTGATTTGACTCACTTTGATATTCAAAACTTGATTTGGATCAAGTTTAATTTGATTCAGTTTGAGTTAGGTTTGACTTTGTATTTAATTACCATCAAGCCTCAAACTGGATCCTTAGCATATTTTGGATTTGACCCTTATTGGATTCTTATTTGATCCTTTAATGGATCTTAGATTTGACCCTTGATGGGTTGTTATTGGATCCTCAATGGATCTTGGATCTTCCCTTAATATGTTATTGATGGATCCTTAGTGGATTTTGGACCAACCCTTAATGGACACTTTTTGGATCCTTAATAAATTTTGGATTTGAGCCTTAATGGGTTCTTATTAGATCCTAGTTCAATGTATTAATGGGTTTGTGTTCAATCCACATTGGACCTCTATTGGGTTCAGGTTTGAGCCTTAATGGACTTGAGTCCAAGTTTAAGTTAGATTGGTCCAACTTAGTTCTGTTTAGGTTTAACCTGCTTTTAATTTGAATTCGAGTTCGACTTGACCTTATTATAGTCTGGTTCAAACTTGGTTTGACCCAATTAGGGTTTAATTCAAATTTAGTTCGACCCAATTAAGGTTTAGTTTGAATTTAATTTGATTTTGGATTGACTTGATTTAAACCCGATTTGGGTTGGGTCTAAATCAATTTGGTTTGTATTAACTCAATTTGGATTTGAGTCTAGTTCAATTTGAGTTTTAGTCCATCTATTTGATCAACTTAGGTCCATTTGGTGGTATATTCAAGTTAATTTAGTATATTGAGACATTTTAATTTTATTGATTTATGTTAATCAATTTGACTTGAGAGTCTTTAAGTTTTCATGATGATATTACAGTGAGCCTGAGGGTTGGTTTGGTTTGGTGTACCTGAAGGCTGGTCTAGGATGTCACCGGGCCTAAAGGTTGGCCTATAGTCTAATGGTCGCGAGCCTAAGAGCTAGTTTGATTTGGCAAACCTAAAGGCTGGTCTAAGATGTTCGGTGGGCCTAAAGACTGGCCTGTAGTCCAATAGTCATGAGTCTAAGGGCTGGCTTGAAGATTGATGTATGCAAATTGAGGCCACTTTCTTTGTTTTTTCCTTTTTTAATATATTTTTTAGTTAATAAATCTTCCATTTTATTTTTTCCTTTCATTTTTTTTCTCCTACTTTCCCCATGTCTTTCCTTGATTGACTGGGCTATGGTAGTCTAGAGCTTTAGTCTAGCTAGATCAGGCTGGATCAAGCTAGACTGGCCATAGGAGACAGTGGAAGGTAGCTATGGTGATAAGACACTTATGTGGATGAGGCATTGGTGGAGTAGGGTTTTGGCAGGGAGCAGCATGCCTCGGAGATGGCTCAAGTGGTAGTTGTGCAAGGGTGGTGTGCTAGCGGATTCAAGCTGACAAGAAGGATGAGCTAGCACGTGGAAAGTCGAGTCGCCAGTGAGGGACTTACTATCAAGGAAGGATAATGGCCAGCAGATTGTGAGTGGAGTCCAGGAACTAGTAGGGTTTCGGCACCAATGTGGAGATGCAGGTGGTTGTGGAGGTAGAGAGTAGGACTGATGAAGCTTTGACCAGGTGGCAATGGTGGTGTTGAGTGCGGGAGTGGGGCTAGGCTGACGTGTGGGAGGTTATCATGGCGAGGCCAGAGACGGGCTTGGAAGAAAATCTCATACAAAAAAAGAGGGAAGATAGCAATGAAGTCCAGAGAAAGGAGGGAGTGGCAGGTGGTGAGACAGTGGCGATGAGCTCACTGATCATTTAATCTCGACCACCATCATGAACGATGATCAAAGCTTGAGGATCTACTAGTTCGGGAGTGTAATATGAGAGGTGGTGGTCGGGTCTAGTTGGACACAGCCTAACCCAACCCTTAGCAAAACGGGAAGTAATAACAAGAGCCTGGGGAAGAAGGAAAGCAACATACAAAAAAAAAGAGTTAAGTGTTGAGAAACTCACTTTTTTTAATCCTTCACGTTTGTTCAAAACTCTCTTCCTTCCACTCCATAGTTTCTCAATTTTCACTCACTCTCTATTCTGATCTCTATCCTTTTTTTGTGATATTAATAAAATTTATATAGAGACTGAAGAGATAAAGTTGGACTAGATTTCAATCTCCTCATTTAAATTTTTGAATAATGGATGTGATTATAGATGAATATGGATATGACTTATCTTGAGATTGGATGAGTTTTTGAAAAGACATGGATGAATTTATTTGTTGCAGATGAGGAAATTTGAAAAATGTGCTCACTTTGAATATTGAATTTATAAAGGGATTATTTGCAAATTTTTTTGAAAAATTTGGACTAAATTATACTTTTATAAGTTTCAAGGGTCTTTTTACAAAATAGACTTACTTATAAAATTTTGAAGCTTTCAAGGTCCTTTTTAAATAAAATTTAGACTCATTTACAAATAAAATTTTTTTGAGGAATTAATTTATAAAAAATTAAAATTCTAGGGGTTTATTAATGAATATGAAATTCCTGAAGGGTTTATTTACAAACTCTGAATTTTATAAAGATCAAATTATAATTATTGATCTTTTGAGGGGTTTATTTATAAATCCTAGATATTATGGGGACCAATTTATAATTTTAGAATTTTACTAAACTTTTCCATAAAATTTTGTCTCAAAGACTTATTAGCAAGAAAATTTTGACCAAAGACCTATTTAGAAGAATTTATTTAGTTTAGGGATCTAATTATAAAATTTTTATATTTTTCATTTTTGCTCAGAATTTGGATAAATTCTTGGCTGAATTTTGGTTCAAGTATCTAGTCTACTTAGCTCACTTGGATTGAGCCTAGCTTGAGCTCAAATTTCTCAATAATTTAGATCCAAAAGCAAACTCAATCTTTAGTCAAATTTGATTGTGATTCAGATACAATTGATATTATCACTTGAGCCATAATTTAATAGCATACAAGTTTCAATTTTGACCATATTTCGATCAATTTTGATTGTGGCAAAAAATCACCTCAAACAAATTACCCCTTTGAATCCTCTTCTCAAGTTTTAACAAGAAGAGAGGGTGCGAACAATTTTCAAGTATTTAGCCCCTATATCAACATTATGAGAATTGACTATGTTTGGCATGTGAGAATGAATTTGATCCATCATGTGTAAATAGATTAAACTTGCCACGCATAAGTGGACTTGAGAGTGGACTTGATTCGCCACGTTAATATGGACTTAATTTGCCACTTGAAGGTGGACTTCATTCACCATATAAATAAGGGCCTGATCGCTATGCAAGATGGACTTGATCTGCCATGTAGATGCAGGTTTGATTACGATTCATGATAGACTTTTGCTTGGCATGTTAATGTGGGTTTGATTGCCATACAAGATGGAGTTGATTCACCATGTAAAAGTGGATTTGATTTATCATATAAAAATAGATTTTATCACCATATAAGAGTGGATTGAAGTTATTACAAAGAAGTAGACTTGATCGCCATGTGGAAATGGATTGGATTTACCACATAAAAGCAGACTTAATCACCATACAAAAGTGGATTGAATTTTCTATATTGATGTGGGCTCAATTATCATACATGACGGACTTGATTCATCATGCAAAAGTGGATTTAATTTTCCATGTAAAAATAGTCTTGATTACCATACTAGAGTGGATTGAATTTATTACATAAAAATAGGTTTGATCACCATGAAAGAGTGAATTGAATTTACCACATAAAGGCAAACTTGAACGCCATGCAGAACTGAATTTAGATTACCATATAAATACAGACTTGATCACCACACAAAATAGACTTCAATATATCACTTAAAATACAGCTTTGATTGCTTCATAAAATGAATTTTAACTTGGCTAGTTTCCACAATTGCTATTTTGGTTTTGCCATGTTAGAGATGGCATGTTTGACTTGTGATTGTCATAGATGAAGTGTTTGATTTTACCATTTCACAAGTAATTTATTTGATTTTACCCTTTTAGAGGTGATAAACTTGATTTTACCATTTAGAAAGTAATCAGTTGATTTTACCATCTAGGGCGCGCGGGGGCGGGGGGGGGGGGGGGGGCGGGGGTGGGGGGGGGGGGGTGGTGATGAGCTTGATTTCACAATATTGGAGGCAATAAGCTTGACATCACCGTATTGGAGGTGATAAGCTTGACTTCACCATGTTGGAGCTGATAAGCTTGATTTCGCCATATTGGAGATGATAAGTTTGATTTAAAGGTAATAAGGTTTTATTTCACCATATTGGAGGTGATAAACTTAATTTCATCATATTGAAGATGATAAGCTTGATTCACCATATTAAAGGTAATAAACTTGATTTCACCATATTAGAGGTGATAAACTTAATTTTACCATACTGAAGGTCATAAGATTGATTTCACCATATTGGAGGTAGTAAGCTTGATTTCACTATATTGGAGGTGTTGAGCTAGATTTCACTATATTGGAGGTGATAAACTTAATTTTACTATATTGGAGGTAATAAGTTTAATTTCACCATATTGGAGGTGATAAACTTAATTTCACCACATCAAAAGTAATAAGCTTGATTTCACTATATCGAAGGTGATAATCTTGATTTCACCATATTGAAGGTGAAAAGCTTGAGTCCACCAAATTGAAAGTAATAAGCTTGATTTCACCATATTAAAGGTGATAAGCTTGATTTCACCGTATTAAAAGTGATAAACTTGATACTATATTGGATGTGATAAGCTTGATTTCACTATATTATAAATGATAGGCTTGATTTCACCATATTGGAGGTGGTAAGTTTTATTTCACCGTGTTGGAAGTGGTGTACTGCTCATGCTATTTTAGGATAACATGTTTGATTATACCAATTTATGAGTGATCTATTTGAAGTTTTTGTCAAAAATTTGATGTCTTTAGACTTGATCTATAAATTATAGAAGTAATAGGAAACATCATATATATTAGTTTCCTTTAAATATCATGACAATAGACATCTCTTAAATATTAGGGGAGAAAATTTTATTTGCCCCTATTATTTTAAGATGAGGGAAGAACCCCTGATCACTTTTTTTTTATTTTTGATGTCTTGACTATATGCTTCCTTTGTGAGTACTTGATGAGAGAGTCTTGATTTTCTTATCCCCAACCTCTTGATAATGGAAAATGAATATCTCACTTGATATTAACTTCAAATACTTTAGCAATATTCTTTTTTTAAGTATTTGAATGAAAGAGGACTTGACTTTATCTTTACCATCTTCTTTTATGAGGATAAATTTAATGTTCGATTGAACATTAACAATGGATGCTTAGACAATATGCCCCCTGATAATATTTTTGAAAGGGAGTTGTTGCATATGCTTGTATGCTTTAGATGTAAGCATTTCCCATTTTCATCCTTGCATATACTAACAAAGGAGTATGGTATTGATTTTTAAGAAAAATATTCTATTTTGATCAAAAAGAGTTTCACTTTTCTTTTACAGACGGGTTAAAGTCCTACATCCATAATGGAAAGACTACTACTTAAAAATAATTAGGGGAAAAAATCCCGAACTGTGTTGGAGTGCCCCCAAAATCAAGGTATAAAGGGGAAGATCTATCCCCAGTCTTGATCACTTTAGATAGTGATTGATGTCTTGACCAGTCAAGTAAAGTAAAAGATTGCAAGTTTGATATTCATCCCTCCTCATCTACGGAGTGACACTGATCCAAACTCTTCAGATGAAGAAACCCCACAAATCTGCCTAGGCAGTTATATTTCTGATGAAGATGACAATAGGGGTCAAATATAAACTACTCTCCTCATTACTAAAGTTCCATAAGGTTTATTTAAACTGTTAGATGAGCTGAGCATCAATGTTGTTGAAGAATTAATAATTTTCTACATTTCTCCATGATATAAAAGAAAAAAGGAAATACTATTTTATAAGATAATGGTAACCATTAGCCGTAGTCATGTCTAAATATTTTTCGAACCAACTTCATCAAATAATCAAGAAATTTGGCTGTGGATGTCCACAAACAAAGAAAGAGAGTCATTTTTTCAAGAATCTATGAGATCCACCTTAAGGGCGTGGTTACATTTCTGGAAGAGAAAACAAGAATATCAAAGGATTGGGTTATATCACTCCAAACATTTACACATGCCTCATGGCCACTATTGGATATTTGTTAGATGTTCAGGATGACCAAAGAACATCAACGCCCTCTGACACATACACCGAGGTAGCCATGACTCTTCAACATCATAAGAAGATGACATCATTGATAAAATTTCATCAAAACCAGAAGAAAGGGGGCATTATGTAACCAAAATATTTTAAATGAACCTTTAGCAAATCTCACTCCACATGAAGTACTGCCTAGCAAAGAAATGATCCTCAAACTAAAAGAAGTTCCACCAAAACTTGAGGATGAGGTGTAAGCTATAATTTATGAACTGATGAAAATCAACGTAGGCTCAAAGGAGGACCCTAAGCTAATCTTTAGCCAAATCTAACTCAAAGCAATGTTCTAAGAGTACATTGATTATTTTGCATGGAGCTATAAAGAGATGTCTAGACTAGATTTTGAAATTACAGTCCATAAGTTAGCCATCAATCTTGAACTGTCACTTGTCAAATAGGCACCTAGGAATATGAAACTTGACTTAGAACAAAAGGTGATAGAAGAAATGAAGAAACTAATTGACATAGGCTTCATCAGAGAAGAAAAAGACCCAAATTGGGTGACAAACATTGTGTCAATCAAGAAAAAGAATGGCTAAATCTGCATTTGTGTAGATTAGAGATACTTGAATAAAATATGCTCAAAAGATCATTTTCTATTGTTGATAATCAAAATTATGATTAATAATATGATTGACTTTGAAATATTCTCCTTCATGGATGGCTTTTCAGGATACAACTAAATCAAAATGCATCCTAATGATGAGAAGCATGTGGCCTTCAAAACACCAATTGGCATCTACTTCTACAAGATGATATCTTTTGGGCTCGAGAATATGGGCACCACTTATCAAAGAGCCATAACCTAAATGCTTGACGATCTCATATACAAGCTAATGCAATGCTATGTGGATAACTTGATTATCAAAAACTACGTCCAAAAGATAAGAAAATCCAAGATCTAAGAGGAATTTTTGACTATCTTAGAAAATATAACTTAAAGAGATTTAATTGTTAGATACCAAGGGATTGAAATTAATTAATCTAAAATTAAAGATATCTTGGATATGCCACTGCCCAGGAACTTAAAATAATTGAGGTTATTTCAAGGTCAACTTGCATATATAAAGTGATTTATCTCAAACCTCTCCAACAGATGCTAGCCTTTCTCCAAATTGATTAAGAAGGATGCTCCATTCATTTGGGATCAAGAATACCAATGAGTCTTTGAAGAGATCAAGCAGTAACTTTTCAAGCCACCATTCCTGTCAGCATCCATACTTAATAAGTCCTTTATCCTCTACACAACCACAATGGAAGGGCCCCTAAGGGCACTTATTTCCCAAAATAATTAAGAGGGCAAAGAAAATACACTCTACTATCTGAGTAGAATGCTAGTGGGGGTAGAAAGCAATTACTCTCCTATAAAAAAGCATTGTTTGGAACTTATATTTGTAGTCAAGAACCTCAAACATTATTTGCTTTTCCATTAAGTTATTTTAATATCAAAGATTGATCCTATAAAGTACTTGATAACTAGGCTTGTACTCATTAGAAGGCTAACAAAGTAGAATTTAATCCTCATAGAATATGATATCAAAGTCACTCCCCAAAAGGTTGTTAAAAGGCAAGCCCTTGTCAATTGTCTGACAGCTCATCTAGTATGAGATGACTCTCCATTGAATTGCGAACTCCCTGACAAAGAGATTCTTTTGTTTGAAGAAGGGAAACTCTACTAGAAGTTATACTTTGATAGGACATCATCCATCAAACCAAGGATCAGGCCAAAGCTTCTATAAATCAAAGTAGGCATTAGACTTGTATTCATCATCCTAAATGAGGGCATCTTAAAATACTCCTACTCACTCTCAAAACTATGCACAAAAATGAAGCTGAATATGAGGTCTTAATTGCAAGACTCAAAATGGCCCTCAATATGAGGATATCACGCCTACATGTCTTTGGTGATTCGCAACTGGTCATCAACCAAATAGAGAGTGAATATGAAGTCCACAAATTTGAGTGGTTAAAATACCATAAAAATGCTCAAGAACTCCTGGGAGATAGCCCACATGTTCAAATAACTAAGATTCTTCGATCGATCAATACGAAAGCTACTTCCTTAGCAAGGTTAGCCAAAGCACTAGTTGACCTTGACTAAGAAAAAATTCTAATTACAATCCATAGCAAACAAATGATAAGTTAGATTTTTAGTATCAAACATGAGAAGTTTGAATCTAAACTGATAGAAGAGGTCATAAATTGGAGAATACCATCACCAACTATCTCAAAATGGAGAACTCCTAAAAAATAAATTAGCATGGATGCAACTTAGAAGAAGGGTTGCGTGCTTTTTGCTCATCAATAACACCCTATATAGGAGATCTTTCGAACAACTATTTTTACGCTGCATTTCAGATGAAGAAGTTAGAGAAGTCATGTATGAAGTACATTTTGGGATTTGTCAAGCTTATCAATTAGGCTTAAAAATGATGATGAAGATCAAGCGTATGGGTTATTACTAACCCACAATTGTGAGAGATTGCATCAAATATGTGAGCTATGTCACCTATGCCAAGTTCACAGTGACTTCATCCACCAACACCTAAATCCTCTATATCCAATAGTATCCTTATGGGCATTTGAGGTATGGGTATGGATATCGTCAACCCAACTGAACTATCTTCTTCTAGAGGTCACTGCTTTATATTGGCAGTAACCAATTATTTCTCTCAATGACCAAAGGGTATTCCACTGAAAAAGGTGAAAATAGGTACCATTATCCACTTCTTTCAAGAAAATATCCTATATCAATTCAGCGTCCCTCAAAGGATCAGTTTTGATAATGAACTATCCTTCAAAAGCTTCAAGGTGGGATGACTTGTATATCATCATAAGATAAATTGAAGATATTCATCTATCTACAATGCAAGAGCAAATGGCCTCGCAAAGGCATTCAACAAGTCCCTCTCTAAGATATTAAAGAAAGTTGATAGAAACAAGAGATTAGTACCAAAAACTTCCAAAAGCATTATGGGCTTATCTCACCATGTATTGAACTCCTACCCAATCAACACCACACACATTGGTATTTGGGACTGAAATAGTATTGCCATTGGAAGAACAAATTTTCTCCCTAAGGATTTCCTTGCAAGAGGAAATTATGAAGGAAGATAACATTTGTCTTAGCCTTGACAAGCTAGACTCCTTGGATGAAATGAGACTTGTAGCGCAACAAAACCTAGAGATATATCATGCACAAATGTCCAAGATCTACAACAAGATGGCTCAGTTAGATCCTTCTAAAAGGGAGAAATGGTCTTGGCTCTGAGGAGACCCATAATCCTAAATTGAAGCAAGAAGGGTAGATTCAAACCTAATTGAGAAGGCTCTTATATCATTGAAAGGATATTCAAACGGGAAAGAGGGGGCGG
>RXID01014780.1:0-63553 GCA_005019695.1 Trichopus zeylanicus subsp. travancoricus | reverse complement strand
ATGACAAAAGATAAAAGCATAGGCCACCAATCAATGCTCAATTTCTCAAAAGGTATTATGCCTAAACCTCTAGGGGTAACAATAGCAATTAAATTGTCCATATTTTGTCTATGACAGAACGTCTGAATTTCTCAAAAAGGAATGTCTAATCAAACATGCACTCTATATTTCTCAAGGCAAAACAAGGACACAAATCCCATCTAATTTGTGTGGAGGTCGAGTCCATGACCCTATGGTAAATTAAGTTCACTCCTTGTTGCAAATTAAGTCCCCTCATTGTGAAAAATTAAGTTTACTCCTTATGACAAATTAAGTCACTTCTTGTGATAAATTGAATTCACTCCTTGTGGCAAATTAAATCCACTCCTTAGGGCAAAAAATAAGTCTGCTTTTTGTAGCAACCTTTATGGTAATTAAGCTTACCCTCATGTGCCAAGTTAAGTCCACTATCACATAATAAGTCAAGTTCACCGTCAAGTGAAAAATCAAAACTCATTTTTAGTGTTGGGATGCAAAAGAAAAAAAATACGAAGTTGCGAACAAAATCTGATATAAAGTAGAGAAATTTCATAAAGCAATGATAATACTCCTAAATAAAGAGGATCAAAACAAGAAAGAGCTCTAGATAAAGAGGCTAAAAATAATCCTAAAATACATAAAGCCTAATGATGTCTCCCAATGACTATATCAACTCAATGATCACTTGCTCACGCTTCTCCATCATTACCTGAGGGACAAATGATATATTAAGGGATCGAAAATTCTCAAAGTAAAAGGAGATAGCAAGCCATTACCTGGTAATGGTGATGGCAGATGAATACCCATGAATGCAAGCATTCTCTAACTGAAGAATGATCCAAGAACCACATCTTCAACAAATGTTTAAATTAGTATACAATGCAAAACTTGGTGAGATTAAGATATCTCTTACCATTTGAATTTGAGATATCATCGAAAGGGCCTTCCAAATCCTTATCTGGTTCATCTGAAAGAAAATGTTATTTCAGCTACGAAAGAGGAGAGAAACGAAAATGAATATGCAATGAGGGAAGGACCAATACAAGTAAACTCTATATGCCTTTGGGCACCTACATTTGACAGAAGACTAGCTGATGGTGATCCTAGTCAAACCACTTTACTTAAAACCATATCAGAAGACTAGTGCACTAGTTTCGGTGAAGGATGAGTCACCCCTAATCCTGCATTTATGCCAATCATGGGAGGCAAAGATGTTGGGTCTCAAGATAGTGTATGTAATAGCATTAATCTTGAAGTCACGTATAGATTGAGGTGCCTCTCACCTCAAACTCAATTTGGGACTTGCGTTACCTTGAAAATGACTATCACTAACTTTGCAAGGGGGAATGGATCTCTCTCTACTGGATCCAAGATAAGCAAATTTATGAGTCAGAGCCTTTTGAATCTCTTGAGTCCTCTTCTACTTTGACCCTCTACTGCTTGTCACCTACTTTTTCTTATTGCATGAACTAGGCTCAATTTTTAATAAAAATTTTGGATTGATGTGAAAGTATCCTCCCATACTGTTGAACTATACTATGCCATATGAATGAAGAACCTTGGCTTCTCGCTTTGATGTTGGGAATATAATACTCTAAATCATCTTAAATATGAGTTATATGTAACTAGTAGCCCACTAGCTGGCTGAGACATGATGGTGGCAAAGGAGTAGGGGTATCCTCAGGGAAGCCTTGATCATACCCAAACTATCAACAAAACAAATGTGGATTATAAGGCTCTACAGCCAAATGCTCCCCTGAACGAAGCAAAAGTACTCTATGCTACAGATAGATGATGTACTTATAGGCCTCTGAGGATAATGGAAGATTAGTCATGTTTGCTAACATATTAGAATTTGAAAGAGTAAATGGGCAAGCTTGCCACTCAAAATTTCTGGGATCTTGCACATGCATCTTGGCCTCTCTAGTAGAGTAAGTAGAAGTGATTGTATTCATGATTTGAATCATTTTAGCTTGTAGGCTCATCAAACATCCAATCAGACCAAGATTAGCTTGTGACCTCATCGAACATCTAATTAGACTAAGGCTTGTTTGTAAGCTCACTGAATGTCTATTCAAACTAAGGCCAGCCTGCTAGCTCACTAATATCTATTCAGACTAAAGTCAGCTTGTGGGTTCACCGAATGTTTATTCGAATTAAGACCAGGTTGTGAGCTTGTTGAATATCGATTTGGACTAAGGTTAGTCCATGGACTCACTGAATATCTATTTAGACTAAGACTAGCTTCAAACTCATCGAATATCTAATTGGACTACTACCAACTTGCAAGCTTACTGAATGTCTATTCAAATTAAGGCCAGTCTGTTGGCTCACTAAATATCTATTCAAACTAAGGTCAGCTCATGAGTTTATCGAACGTCTATTCGGATTATGATCAATTTGTGAGCTCACTGAATGTCTATTTGGACTAAGACTAATTTGCGAGCTCATCGATAGTCTAATTGGATTAATGCTACCTTGTGAGCTCTCCGAATATTTAATTGGACTAAGACTAGCTTGCAGGCTCACTAAATATCTAATCAGATTAAGGTCAGCTTGCGAGCTCACAAATGTCTAGTCAGACTAAGACCAACTTGTGAGCTTGCTGAATATTTATTTGGACTAAGGCCAATCTACGGGCGTATCAAACATCTAATCGGACTAAGGCTAGCTTGCAATCGACAAATATCCATTTAGATTAAGGCCAGTTGCGAGCTCACTGAACTTCTATTCAAACTAAGGCTAGTCCACGCACTCACCGAATGTCTAATCAAACTAAGGTCAACTTGTGAGCTTGTCGAACATCTACTCAGACTAAAATTAGCTTACAAACTTGCCAAATGTCTATTCAAACTAAGGCCAACCTGTAGGCTTGCCCAAAATTACTATAATAGCTCGAAGGCTCTCAAACCAAAATCACTTAAATTAAAGTGACTCAATCACATTAAACTTAATTAAATTCAGCTGGAGCAAATTACTCAAATGGACCACCAAATAGACCTAAATTGATCAAATAGATAGACTAAAACTCAAATTAAATTGGACTCAAAATCCAAATGGAGTTAACCCAAACCAAATCAGCTCAGATCCAACCCGAATCGAGTTCAAATTGGGTCAATTCAACATCAAGTTAAGCTCAAATCAAATACTATTTAGGTCAAACTATGCTCAAGTCAAACCCTAATTAGGTTAAATCAAGTTCAAACTAAAAGGTAATCAAGCTAAATCAAACCCAAAAGTCAAACCAAAACTATACTGAGCCTAAACTAAAACCAAACTGAACCTAAATTGATTTAAACTTGGACCAAAGTTTATTAAGATGCAAATCCAAACTTAATGAGGGTCCAACAAGGGTCAAACCCAAATCCATTAATGGTTTGAGATAAGATTCAATAAGAACTTATTGAGGGTTGGATCTAACATCCACTGAGGATCTAATAAGAACTTGCCTAGGGTCAAATCCACGAATGATCCATCAAGTACCCATAAAGGGTCAGATCTAAGGACCATTAAAGATCCAATAAGAATCCACCAAGGGTTTGGGTCCAAGATTTGTTAAGGATCTATTAAGAAACTGAAAAGGGCCCAACAAGAGGCTAGACTTAACCCGAATTGAATAAATCAAACTTGAGTCAAAATTGTGTTCTAAATATTAAACTGAATCAAATTAGACTCAAATCAAAATTAGTACTACTCTAGCTAGAGTCAATTATCAGTATTTGAAAAATATAACTCTGAAAGTCAATGCTAAGCTTGGTGGATTGAATCTATTATCGAAAGTTGAACATTCACCATCAATACCCTTGGTTTTGAAAATCCCAACAATGATTTTGGGGAATGAATGTTTCACATGGTTTCCCTAGTCAATCTAATGTTTCCTCCATGGTTGCAGTAGTTAGTTCACAATAATGGCCTTTGATTTCATGCTATGGAGCATCACAAAAACCAAATCATCAAAGATTGAGATAATTGATCCACTATTTGAGTCAGAAGAGAAGAATGATATAGGCATAATGAGGGAATTGCTGATTGATTTCTACACTTCTAGGAAAAGGAAACTAGAATATGTCATCATCTCTTAAGAAGGAGTTAGCGAATTACAATTTAATCAAGTTTTGAATTGAATCAAATTAGACTCAAATCAAAATTGGGTTTTGAATATTAAATTGAATCCAAGCCAAATCAAATTGAACTCAAGCTTGGACCAAACTTAGTTTGAATAGAACTAAGTAGGTTCAAATTGAGTCCTACCAGGTGTGCTACAGGAGCCTCTGGCAACACTTTAGGGCTTCACCAACTCAACAAGCAATTGATAATGCTATTTCAAACTCATCAAGTTATCGCTTATACCTCATTGGATATGGAAACACTTCAAACCCATAAAATTATCGCTTATACCTCATTGGCTATGTAAATACTTTAAACTCATTAAGCCATTGCTTATGCATCATTTGTTATGGAAATATTTTAAACTCATGAAGTTATCACTTATACCTTATTAGTTATGAAAATATTTCAAACTCATGAAGTTATCGCTTATTCCTCATTAGTTATGAAAATATTTCAAACTCATGAAGTTATCGTTTACGCCACATTTGCTATGAAAATAATTCAAACTTATAAATTTATCACTTATGTCTCATTGGCTATAGAAATACTTTAAAATCAAAAACTTATTACTTAGGCCATATTAGCTATGGAATACTTCAAACTCATGAAATTATTACTTATACCTCATTGGTTATGGAAATAATTCATACTCATAAAGTTATAGCTTAAGCCTTATTGGGTATGAAAATACTTTAAACTCATAAACTTATCGTTTATGCCTCATTGGCTATGAAAATACTTTAAACTCATAAAGTCATAGCATACACTTCATTGGTTAGGGAAATATTTCAAACTCATGAAATTATCACTTGCGCCTTATTGGCTATGAAAATAATTCAAACTCATGAGGTTCATTGCCTTTGAAAATAGTTCAAACTCATGAAGTTATTGCTTACACTTCACTAGCCATGGAAACACTTTAAACTTATGAAATTATCACTTATGCTTCACTGGCTATCAAAACACTTCAAACTTATTAAATCATAGCTTACACCTGATTGGCTATGTTCATACTTCAAACTTATAAAGTTATTACTTATGCCTCATTGGCTATAAAAATACTTTAAACTCATGAACTTATCTCTTACACCTTATTAGCTATGAAAATACTTCAAACCCATGAAGTTATCACTTATGTCTCATTGGCTATGGAAATACTTCAAACTCATAAAATTATCGCTTATACCTCAATGGCTATACAAATACTTCAAGCTCATGAAGCTATTGCTTATACCTCGTTGGCTATGAAAATACTTCATACTAATAAAGTTATTGCTTATGCCTTATTGATTATGAAAATACTTCAAACTCATGAAGTTATTGTTTATGCTTCATTGGCTATGAAAATACTTCAAAATCAAAGGAGTCATTACTTATGCCTCATTGGCTATGGAAATAATTCATACTCATTATCACTTTCACCTGATTGGCTAAGGAAACACTTTAAACTCATAAAATTATCACTTATGCCTAATTGGTTGTAGAAATACTTCAAAGTCATGAAGTTATAGGTTATGCCTTATTGGCTATGGAAACACTTTAAATTCATGAAATTATTGCTTACGCCTTATTAACTATGGAAACACTTGAAACTCATAAAGTTTTGCTTATGCCCCATTGGCTAAGGAAATAGTTCAAACTCATGACGTTATTACTTATGTCTCATTAGCCATGGAAATACTTCAAAGTCATAAAATTATCACTTATACTTCATTGGCTATAAAAACACTTCAAACTCATAAATTTATTGTTTGCACCTTATTGGCTATAAAAATACTTCAAACTTATGAAGTTATTACTTATATCTCATTGGTTATGGTAACACTTCAAACTCATGAAGCTATTGCTTATGTCTCATTGACTATAAAAATACTTTAAACTCATGAACTGATTGCTTACATCTCATTGGCTATGAAAATACTTTAAACTTATAAAGTTATTGCTTATACCTCATTGGCTATGGAAATACTTCAAATTAATAAAATTATTACTTATGCCTTATTGTCTATGCAAATACTTCAAACTCACAAAGTTATCACTTATACCTTATTGGTTAGGAAACACTTCAAATTCATGAAGTTTTTGCTTATGCCTCATTGCCTATAAAAATACTTCAAGTTTATGAAGTTATTGTTTATGCCTCATTAACTATGGAAATACTTCAAACTCGTGAAGTTATCACTTATGTTTCACTAGCTATGGAATAACTTCAAATCATGAAGTTATCACCATTACCTTATTAGCTAATAAAAGCACTTCAAATCAAATGAAGTTATGGCCAATACCTTAATTGGCTAACAGAAACACTTTAAACCAAGAAGTTATCATTAACATCTTATTGGCTAATGGAAACACTTTGACCAAAAGAAGTTATCATTAATGCTTAGGCTGTTGGCGATACTTCACCCTATTCCCAATTCATATCCCACTGGATAATGCCACCAAACTAGGTTATCAGCATCCTCTAAAGATCAAGCCAAGACTCTTCCAAATCAAACTCCACATGGTCCAACACATGGGAGCAAGGTAGCAGCATATAGCAGAGATTCTTTTCCACTCCTTCTTTGTTTTATTTATTATGTTCTTCCATAATTTCATGTTGAAACTCATTGTAAAGTGACAGTATGCCTTTGCTTAAGCCATATACCACTTCTTAAAATCAATCAAATACTTTCTGCTTTTCCTTGTTGTGTCTCTACTTTATTAATTAGGTTTCTCTCTTTATAAGGTTCCTGACAATCATCGGGGTAACTAATGATAGGGACTTGCACATTGAGGTCACTCTTGAAGTTTTGACTATCTTGGGCCATCAAAATTGATCTCACAAGTAGATTTTCTAACCCAACTCTGACTTCGAGTTTGACAAGAATTAGAGTTGGACTTTGAACCTAATTTCTAATAAATGGGGTCTAATTTTAAATAAACATGGCAATACTTTAGGCCAAAATACTAAATCAAGCTACACCAGTTGACTACTTGTTGAATCAATTTATCAGTTCGCATGAATTGAATTTGGCAACGCTTGGCTTGTCAACCGATTCTGATAAACTAGGACCAACACAACCTTTCAACTAGTCGATCGGTTCCTCAACTAGTCATTCGGCTTGGATTGCGATCTATAAATTTGGAAATGAATCCCTCTCTAAATTCATCAACAATCAATATAATTTTTTATTAGGGAGACTACAATCTCAAAATATATCAATCATAGATCTAAATTTGAGAAATAATTGCCAAAAAAAGGAAAATATAATCAAATGAAATAACAAATTTGAAATAGTCAATGATTTAATTTGAGAATCCTCTCAACTCTATAAAAATAGGGCAAGAGCATGAATTAGAGGAAGAAAATTAGAGACAAACAACAACAGAGGAGCACAAATTATTGGCACGAAATCAAAGAGAAAGGAGATCAAAGAGACATCATCAAGGAGGAGATCAAGAGAACATCAAGGAGAAGAAGTATGGTCCCATCGCTTCTTTGTCTTTCTCTTTATTTTGTCCCTGTTCTTCCTCTATCTCTCTTCTCTTCCCTTGTCCTATGCAGGTCCCTAATTCCCTTATTGCTCTCGCTTCTCCTCCGTTACATCACCATCATGGTCACTTGTGGCTCTGTCTCCTCTCATGCACTGGCAGTTTGCCATATTCCATAAACTCTATCAACACTATGGCCGCTCATGGCCCCGTCCTAGCTACAACATTGTCTAGTCCTTTGCACTAAACTATAACTCCACCACCAATATAAGAAGCTCAAGCTTAAGGCCCATCATGGAGATTCCTAAAGAAGAAAGAAGGAGAAGATGAAAAAGAAGGGAGAAAGGAGAGATATGAAATAAGAAACAGAAAAGAAAAGAGAAAGAGCATCCCATGTGGGAAACCCAAAAAAAGAGAAAAAAGATGAAAAAAAAAAGATAAAAGGAAGTTTCTCATTTGAATATGTTCCCATCAATTGAATTAGGACTAGCCTGTGGGCTCACCTGAAAATTATTTCTGACTTAGGTCTAGCCTATGGGCTCACCTTATAGCTAACTAATCTAGGACTAGTTTGTGGACTAGCTCGAAAATCAATCGGTCTAGGGTCATCCTGCATACTCATTCGAAGACCATTTTTGACCTAGAGAAAACCTGCAAACTTATCCAAAAGTTAATTGATTTAGAGTTGGCATGAAGGCTATCCAAAAATCATTTCTAACTAGAGCTAGCTTGTGGGCTAGTCCAAAAAATATTTTTGACCTAGAACTAGCCTGCAGGCTTATCCAAAAGCCAATCGGTCTAAGACCAGCTTGTGGGCTGGTTTGAAAGTCAATTCGGCCAAGCGCCAACTTGTGGGTTCATCCAAATGCCAATTTGGACCCAAAGGTAGCCCGCATACTCGCCTAAAAGTCAACATATCTCAATGGTCAACCTGTGAGCTGACTCAAAGTCATTATGATAGCCCGAGGGCTCTCAAACTAATATTAATGAAATTGATAAACACAAAATGATTAAATGACTCAATTACATTAGACTCAAGTCAATTCAGCTCAAGCAAATAAATAAAATAAAATAAACTAAATGAACATAAAACAAATGAACTGAAACAAACCCAAATGAGTAGAATCAAATCAAAATAAATTCCAATCAAATTCAAACAAAACCCAAATTGGGTCAAGCCAAGTTTGACCTGAAAGCTAGTCAGGTCAAATCAAACTCAAATTCAAATTCAAACCAAGTTCGAATCAAATCCTGATCGGGTTAAACTAAGTTCAAGCCAAATCCAAATTGGATAAAGCTCAATTCAAACTTGAACCAAAATAGCTCAAACTTGAATTAGAATAGATCAAACTTGAACCAAAATAAGTCAAACTTTAACTAAAATAGGTCAAACATGAACCAGAATAGGTCAAAACTGAACTAAAATGAAGTTGAATCAAACCAATTTAGACTTAAACCCAAGTCCATTTAGGTTCGAGCCCAAACCCATTAATGGGTTGAGCAAGGATCCATTAAAAGATGGATTCAACATCCATTAAGGATCCATCAAGGATCCATTAGAGGTTGGATCCAACATCCATTAAGGATTATTCAAGAACCTATTAGGGTTCAAATTCGATATCATTAGGGATCCATCAATAACCCAATTAGGGTTGAATCTGACATCCATTAAAGATCCATCAAGAATCCAACCAGGGTAGGATCCAAGATCAATTAAGGTTAATCAACAACAAGCTTAAAGTCATCAATAACACCTCAAATTTAATTAATAATGAAAGAAAGGCCATTGATTATTAAATCAAAGATGATTAGCACAAGCCAAGGCCGCTAATCATTCCTTCAAATCAAAGGCAGGTTTGAACTCGCTTAGTCAGTCAACCGAATGCCTTATTTAGCAATTCTCAACTCATTTATTCACTTGTCAATGGGGAATACAAGGTGAAAGATGAGATCATGATTAAGTACCAAATTGAGGTCCAAAAGCTCATGTTAAGTATGGACAGAGTAGAAATTTGTTGTGTGCCTCAAAATAGTAACCCTGAGGTAGATGCTCTAGCTTGATTAGCTTCAGCCTCATTCAAGTCAATTCTGAGGCAAATTTTCATAGAGAATATTCAACAACTGAGCTATTCCAAGGTTGTCGAGGTAAATTTAGTAGACTTGAAGCTTAGCTAGATGGACCCCATCATCGTACACCTTCAAAAAGGGCAACTTCCTAAGGAACCCAACTTCCTGAGAAACTAAGAGAGGCTCAAAGGATCAAGAAGCTTGCTCCAAACAACACTTTAGTAGATGGAGTATTGCACAAAAGATTATTAAAAGGCTACTATTGTGTTGCCTAGAATTTGAGGAAGTAAACAATGCCCTCTTTGAAGCCTATGAAGGAATATATAGGAGCCATAGGGAAGGAAGGTCTCTTGCACACAAGCTCCTTAGGTAAGGATATTATTAGCCTAACATGGCCTCTAAGGCATCAGAGTTCATCTCCAAATGCGAGCAGTACAAAAGACACACTTCAATGTATCATACTTCCATAATTCATCTCCAACAAACCCAGTCTACCTAGCCCTTTGAACAATATGGAATGGACATACTGGGTCCATTTCCGTTAGCATCTAGACGAAAAAATTTCCTTATAGTCGCCGTCGACTACTTCACCAAATGGGTAGAGGTGAAATCCCTTACCACTATCACCGAGAAGAAGGTCTGAGAGATCGCTTAGAAGGGAGAAAGGTGACACTTCTCTTTTTAATTTTGTTTGCTTGACGAAGTTGGCTTGATATGCTATTGACCTTCCCCAGTTTGATATAGCTCAAAGCATAATTCTGACAAAATCATGCAATTTTCAGCCAGATAAGTAGTTCTGTGTCATTTATGTCCCACTTTTGTTTCATGGATTGATGTCTGAATGCACTTTTATGTTGGCACTTGTGTTAAACACAATAACCTTAGCCTTCACTGGAGAATCAATTTTTTACTACAGATGAGCAGAACTTAACGGAACTTGTGGCCATATTATCTTACTTGTCATAAACTTCGGCGATAGAAGCAAGTTGTTTCTAATTTTGTGTTTAACAATTCTTTCAAAAATTCAAGCGGCCATAATGGTCAAATCAAGACAAGCATTGACAATGTTCACAAGTATGTGCATGCCCATTTTCAATGTCCACTGCCACCAGTTGTTTTGCTGTTTTCATGTTCAACAATTTAATATGTATCTCCATTCTTGAGCAGGTATTTATTTGTGAACAAAAACTCTATACCAGATCACAATTGAATCAACATATAAGCACAGGCAATTCCGAGGTGGATGGCAGTGAAAGTGAACGTGGAGGCTTTATGGGGAATCCAATGTGTGAGTTCTGCAGGAATCCATTCTATAGGGATAATGAGCTCTATTTACATATGTCTACTGAACATTATACTTGCCACATATGCCAGAGGGGTGGTTTAGTTTCTGCTTTTCCACCATAGTTATACGAGGAACTCAACCATGCTATATCTAATTCATTTGTATTTACAGGCAGCATCCCGGGCAGTATGACTATTACAAGAGTTATGATGACCTGGAGGTACAATGATTTTGACACTTCTGCATAATTTTCCTCAACGCGACACTCTTTTTTAACCTCAGCATATGATTTATTTCCTATTTTGCAGACACATGTTCAGCAAGAGCATTTCCTTTGTGAGGATGAAGGATGTTTAGCAAAGGAATTCATTGTTTTCCAAACTGAAGCAGAAATGAAGGTGATTGCCTAAAATCCTGTAATTGAGAATTCTTTTTTCCAGTTTAACTAAATGACGATTTATGTTTATCAATTGAATTATATTCTTTTATGCCTACAGAGGCATAATGCAATTGAGCATGGGGGACATATGTCTCGTTCTAAACGTAATGCTGCTCTCCAGGTATGTATTATCTTGGGCCTCACAGGAACCTAATTTTTACCTATTAATATCGTTCAGGGACACAATCAAAGAGCACCTGCTCCCCTTCTGGTGGCCTTTGTCCTGCTTTAATAAATCTGGTGGTGATAAACTGCTTCGTTGCTCATTGGGCTATGTCACTGGCCCTCCCTCAGAGTATGTTCTTCGTATACTATCAATTCAGGATAGCTTTGCTTTTCATGTCTTTTCTGTCATGCTTATCATGAATCTTCATCTGGTCTGTTCCGCTGTTCTTTTCAGATACCTACTAGCTTCAGATTTCGACAAAGTGCTGAACAAGAACGTCGGCGTGGAAGAGGGCATGGATATCATGCTGATCAATCTGAAAACCAGTTGGCTATGGCCATTCAAGCCAGCCTTGAGACAGCAGTCCCTGACAGTAGAGCTCGTCATTCTCCTTCTGGTGCTCGACTAAACTCAGAACATGGGGAAACAAGCCAATCCGAGGCAGTAGCAGGATCCTTCGAATCATTAAGTATCAATCCAGGTTCTGAAATGCCTTCAAGATCATCCATGAGCCAGAGCCACAGCTCAAGGGTTGTCCCTGTTCCAGAAGAGTTATCATTTCCTCCCCTAGCAGATAGGGAGGCAGTTGGAACTTCTTACAGATATGCTCAAGCTCTTCACAGTTCTTCCATTGCTTCTGATCTTAGACAAGAGTCATTTCCTCCTCTCCCAGAGGCAAAAAAGAGTGCAAAACCATAAGTTAAACAGCAATCTGTTGTGGGGATACATACAATGGCAGCACGGCTAAATATCCATAAGAAGGGTCTTCTAGTTCTGTTAACCATGTGTCTGGCCCTTCTGGCTCCAGTTAATCCCAGATTAGACAAACGCCTAGTCATCAAGGTGGATCTATGTCTGCTACTTCTGAACCTTGGCCAGCAATAAGTCAGGGAGGACCATCTTCTCGTTATGAACACTCTTCCAATTCTTCCCAGATTAGACCAACACCTAGTCATAAAGGTTGGTCAACATATGCTATTTCTCAACCTTGTTCAGCAACAATCCAAGGAGGTGTCTCTTCTAGTTCTGCATGTCTTCCAAAGGAAAATGGATTTGCATCCACAAATTCATTTTCACCTGCATGGAACATGAATGCTGCAAACAGGATGAGACACTCTTCATCTGCTCCTGACCTTACAGGGAGTGGATCATCAAAACAGTTTATCTCAACTGTTGGAAATCAAACCTCATCTGTGAGTACTCCATCTTTACCCAAAGTGGATGATGTTCGCACGGCAAACAAATCTCCAGTGGAAAGAATGCACTCAAGCTTAGGAAACGATGAAGACAAGCTTGCTGCATTTAAAAGCATCTCTGCTGAATATTGTCAAGACATGATTGGCACATTGGAGTACCTTTCATATGTGGAACAATTTGGCTTGGTGCATCTTGTTCTCGAGCTTGCTTGACTCTGCCCTGATGCCGATAAACAGAGCACTTATTGAAACCTATAATGCAAGCATTCAGGTCAAGAATCTGCTGCAAAATCGTGGGACCCATCTCGTTGAATCAAAAAATAAACTCTCAAAAACAGCAAAGGGCAAAGGCAAAGGATCTGCAGAGGGTAATAATAGTGCAAATGAAGTATTGGCATATAGCATTTTGAGCACAGTGAGGAAACTTCAGTCAGAATGCAAGCCTCAGGAAGTAGATGTTGAGACCTTAAGGAAGGATGGATATCAAGCTGCCAAGGGCAAACAACCTCTTAGCAATTCTAGTTCTGTTAGTGTAAAGGTCCCGGATTCCAGTGCTGATGATGTATCTCTGAGAGACAGTTCCAGCTCTGGTCAGAAGTTGGATCGTATGGCAGGCAGTAAGCAGCGCAAGAAGAGCTCTAAGTTTAATAGAACCTGTTTGGGTGATGGTTAAGCTGCAGCACTCCTTGGACTTGGCCATGCGGATGTTAGCCCAGAAGACACAGATAAGGAGAGGAGGAGCCTAGTAAGACTCTGGGGCAAGAGGGTCTGCCAGTTGGAGGTGCTTGGAGGAATGGTGGTGCTCTGAGACTGTTGCAAATGCTAAAAAGACCGAAAAGTAATTAAGATGCAAAAGTTTTGTTTTTATTGCTTTTGAACCGACGCCATGTGATTTGGATTCTAGAGTTGTAATGACATCAGTTTCCGTTGTATGTTGTATGCATATTGAAGTGTTCCGGCGAGTTCTTTCGGCTACATTGCACTTTGAACGTGTAGTAACTGCAATGAGATTGCTGAACTGCTTTAAATTCAACAGCCTCATATCACCTTCGTTCTATTTTCAAATTTTCATGCATATGCATATTGAGGAATGCAGATTTATTGCTTCCTGTCTCGTACTCTTAGAGTTTGTTTGGATAAATTTGAAATTTCTCAAATTTGATCGTAATTCAGATTCATTATTTTTTAGATATTTTTACTCCTGAATTTTTAATTTGGATTCCAAATTTGGGTAAAGAAATGTGGTAATTTTATTATTCATTCGAATTGTAAATCCTGAAATTTAATCTAATATATATCAACCACATTAAAAAAAATACAAATAGAATTTTAAGAATTTTTTTTAATTCTCTAGTTATTTGTGAATGTTTAATGTGATTAATATATGATGCTTAAGTCATATGTGATATTATATTTAAATAATAAGCTATAGTTCCTTATATTTAAGTCAAACGAATTACTTAACTATATTCAGGTATTTATGTTTTTTGATTTGAGATCATCACTTTTTATTAGAGAGGTATCAACGGGCCCAGCATGCATGGATTTGGACAAACCCAAGTTTGGTCCGTATGGCTCGAGATGGACTGAGATATGTTGAGATACATTGACTTTTATACTAAGTTTATTTAGGATTTGACTCCATAAATTTACATTAGGTCCATTGAGGCTTGTTAGAATCCGTTAATGTCTGCTAATGTCTAAGACATCTATATATAAAATAATATATTGTAATGTGAACCATAAACAAGCACACACATTAATCATCATTTTCTTAACAACTCATGTTTACTTCTGTTTGTCTACATTCATTATTTCTAATGACATGCTAATGTGGTGTCAAAAAGTAAATTAGGAGATCCATCCATCGTATAATTATTAAGGTAATTAGATGTTAAGATGACTTCAATGTTAATTAACATGATCCTAAATAGCGGTATGATTAGGTTAGGTAGGCTCAAGCCTTGTCAAGCATGAGACTAATCTGAAGCACAATTCTCTAATATGAACCCGATCCGAATTCGAAATAGGATACTCAATTTTTCAGATCGGGCTCAAGATCAAGCTTCGGATCAGACCTATTAATTTTTTTACAATTTTTAGGCCCAAGTCTGACCTAAAACCAAAAGCCTAGGTCTAAACATGAAACTTTTGGGCATTGCTGGGTTTTTTGATCACCTGAGCCCATTAACAGTCCTAATCCTAAATCTAGGGTGTAATTAGGTTGGGTTGGGGCTCGAGTCCAACCAAGCCTGAGTATGAGCCCTAAACTCAATTTTCAAACTCGAATATGAAATTATATACTAGATTTTTTGTGTTAGGTTTGAACTTCAGATCATGCCTATTTAATTTTGTTAAATTTTGGACTTGAGCCCAATCCGAATCTCAAAACCCTATATCTAAACTTAAAAATTTCGTGTCAAGTCTGGCCAAGCTTTTGGATTGTCTAAGCCTATCGATAAACCTACCTAAATCTCAAATACTAATAGAGAACTCCCTAATTTATCATTAGTTTACATAAAAATTTCATTAATCAATTCACTGACAACATTAATAAAGACAATTATTCAAATTTAGAGTCAAATTCTTAGGTCAACAAAGCTTATATTGGCGGACAAATGTAGGTATTGGAATAATCTATAGTCCTAAATTTCTTTGTCTATACATCATGTAATGTGACCAAACAAAATAACTTTACATTCAGAAACCCTAAATGGGCCCCCAATGGGTCTCTAATAAGTTTTTTAAATAAATTTAAAATCCAATGAGATGTCCAGTAAAGCTCTATTAGGTATTTTGAATGGGTTTTAAATGGGTTTTTAATAGACTTGATTTGCAAGTCCAATAGACCCATGAACCTATTGATAGCCCCACTTTCTAATATGATAATATTCATTTATTTAATTTATGATTTTTATTTAATTATTTATAGTGTTTATTTAAAGTATTTTATTAGTCAATATTAAATTTTTGACTTGAGTCGAGCTTAGCCCATGCTGATCCATTTACATTCTTGTCTAACAATCACACATGATAAGAAAGGGATGAAAAAAAAGAGAAATCTAAAGCGTGAAATTCCAATTGGAATTTGATTTAAAATGGAATTTGGAATACCATTACAAACCCAAGAGGGTTTCATGCACTAACTCTAGCAATAGCATTTTCTATATGTGTTGTTCAGCTTTGTTTTTAGATAGTCGTGCTTTGCCAAAACGGAGAAAAAGGGGTACTATTGTTGTGCAGAAGATAAATTTTTACTACAATTCACAATGTAAAATAAGAAAACAAAGAATAAAAAATATACAAAAAATTCATGTACTTCGATCGACGACCTATTTCACAAATGAAGGTGATCCAAAGAAGATTTCACCAACGAGAAAGGATTATAATGATAAAGACAAGATTTCAATAACACAAACTCTTACACAAGAGACTAAATAGGCTAATCGATATAAGATGTTTTAAAATTTTGATTTATATCTCTTTATCTCACACGAAACTCTTACATGAATAAAGTATCTATAGGATAGATTGATTGAATTTGAGTTGGAGTAAGAATCCTAACTTGACTAACCCTAATTTGAATTCTAATTTGATTAGAATTTTTTTAAATTTTGGATTTGAGATACGACTATGTCAATAATCTCTATATTAGCTTGAATCTTCTTCTTCTTTGAATTTGAATATTTGATAGATGCATTCACTTTCACCTTCACCTTCACCTTCACCTCATAGGGTGAGATCAATGATTTTGAACATTGATCAAGTCTAGACATATTTGAACTTTTCAATCAAAATTATTTTTATCATCATGATTATTAGATTTTTTGAAATATGAAATATGGATCTTTTATAAAAAAAATCTCACTATCTTCAATAGTGTCCTAGATAAAATAAAAATAACTATCTATGTGTTTTGATTTGACATGGTATATCTGATTTTTTATAAGGTATATGATGCTCTAATTGTCACAAAAAATAGGAAGATACCTTGATAGAAAATAACTTCACATGCCAAATCTTTTAATGATAAAGCTTTTTTTGTTGCCTTCGTCGTTGCCATATACTCAAACTCCATTATAGGCAATGCCACAACTGATTGCAAAGTACATTTTTAACTAATAGGACCACCATAAATGGTGAAAAAATGACTCATGAGGGATTATTGTTGATTAAGATCCTCAACATAGTCTGAATCGATGTAACTAATAATTTCAATTGCTTGGATTGTGTTCTTGTAGAAATATAAACCAAAATTAAGAGTGACTTCGATGCAAATGAATAGTCACTTCACAATTTGCTAATATTCTTTTCCTAGATTTGATATATAATGGTTGACAATATTAACTGCTTGTGCAATGTTAGATTTTGTACACATCATAGTATACATTAGGCTTATAATAGAACTCGAGAATGGGATGTCCTCTACATATGTATACACTTAGTATGCACAAGAACGCAAATAAGCTGAAAGCTTGAAGTAGACAGCCAAAAGAGTATTAATGGATTTTAAATTCTACATACCAAAATGAGAAATAATCTTATCGAAATACTTACTCTATTTGAGGCATAATTTAACATGCTTTCAAGCTCGACCAATCTTCATATCGAGAATCTTCCTTGTAGCACCTAGATTTTTCATCTTATATTTTTTTCATTTTATGCTTCAACTCATTTATCAAAGATATGCCTTGAGCATCAATAAACATATCACCAACATAAAAAACTAATAAATGAATAAATTATTGGCATGTCTACTTGAGATGTATAAAATTTTCTCCCAACATGAAACTATCAAATCTATTGTACCACTTACTTTCGAGACTGTTTTAAACCATAGATGAACATGTTCAACTTGCAAATATAATTTTCTTTGCCTTTTTGGATGAATCCATCGACTACTTCATAAAAATATGCTATTTAATTCTTTATACAAAAAAATAGTTTTGAAATCAAGTTATTCTAAATCAAGAGTATGAAAAGACACTAAAGTGAAAAAAAAAAAGATGTATATTTAATAATAAGAGAGAATTTTATTGAATTAAATGCCTCCTTTTATGAATACCCTTTTATAATTAGATGAGTTTTAAATTTCACACAATCTATCTCAGAAGAATCCTTTTTTTTCTAAAACACCCACTTGTGCCCAATTGCTCTTTTGTCTTCGAGTAATTTCACCAAATTCGAAGTATGATTCTTTTGAAAAGAGTTCATTTTCTTATTCATGATAACTTGCCATTGATTATAATTCTTATATTGTACTACTTTTTTATAGGAAGGATCACCATTCTTAGTAAGTAAAAAAAATCTACCATATTCTTAGAACCATACCTTTTGGGGTGGTTTTATATTTCTTTAAGATATTTGAAGTGGAATATTTTTAGAGAATTTAACTTAACTCTCATAGTATGACTAAAATTTTTTTTGAGAGTTTGATACATCTTAAATATCTTCTTATTGAGTAACTATAGACTCTATCTCCATTTGAATTGCATTACTAGGGCTTTACTTGAAAGTTTTTAGTATAATACTTTTATCAAATACTATATTTCTCTCAATAATTATTTAGGCTTTTTATCTACAAGTTGTCAAAATATACTCAATTTACCAAAATTCTCTTATGATTTCAATATCTACCTACACCCTTCTTTTTCAAAATTAATTATCTACAATC
This sequence comes from Trichopus zeylanicus subsp. travancoricus, assembly GCA_005019695.1. Lineage (NCBI taxonomy): Eukaryota > Viridiplantae > Streptophyta > Magnoliopsida > Dioscoreales > Dioscoreaceae > Trichopus > Trichopus zeylanicus. The sequence continues at coordinate 45,124 of RXID01014780.1, read as the reverse complement.
TCCTGATTGTTATTTAATCAAAATTTTGATAAATTTTTTTCTTATACCCTTTATAATTTTACAATTTAATCCCTCAAAAATTTATTTTTTATTTTTTATGTTAATTTTTTTCCTCCTCTTTCTTTCTCCTTAGAAGTGGAGGCAGTGTAGGCGTTGGCTTGCATGGCACGGTCGGCGCTAGAGTGGACGGTGTAGTCGGCACAGGTGCACGACTGGCTAGGGCGTGTCAATCCGCACCCTTGCTGGCCTTGTGCTTGCACACTCGCGCCTGTGCCCTCGCTACCATGCTTGCGCTCGCATCAGCTTCACACCCGCACCCTTGCCATTTGCACCCACGCTCATGCCGGCTTTGCATTGGCATCCTCACCGCCCACACCTGTGTCGACACCTGCACTGCTTGTGTCAGTCATGCCGACCTTGCATTGGCACCCTCGCCGCCCACACCCACGCCCATGACCACACTAGCTGCGTCGATCGTGCCATCCCATGCCAACCAAACAATTGTAGATATTTTCGGCGCTAATTTAGTGTCATTATAGATAAAATTAACATTGAAAAATCACTAGTAGCACTAATCAAACATCGCATTAAATAATGTCGCAAATATTCACGACGCTAAATTAATGTCCTTAAAAATTATTAATGGTACTAATGACTTATATTTCTATTGGCTTTTGTTAGCGTCGTTAATATGTAGATATTAGCGGCGCTAATAATTAGTGTTACTATTGACATTTGCATTAGCAGTAATATAATAGCGCTACTACAGTAATTATGCTATAGTGACATTATTACTTGCAACATATTTGCAATAAAAGAAATTTGTAAGCAAAAGAGACAAAGCTACCAATGGAGTAAAAACAAAATCAATATCCAAAAAAGAGAACAACAAGTAATTAACACCGGCAATATCAAGAAAACACATTCTGTAACATGTCTAGCAAAAAAAATATATATACATAAATGGTACCACAAACACTGCATAAGAAGCATACAACATAATTGATTATCATTTTTAATGTGAAAGTGTTACATAATAAACTAAATCTTGAAAGCTTCTACGTCCATGTCTAGCTTTTGGCTGATTAATTTTCTTTAATCTTTTGAATCTTCAAATTCTTAACAATCTTCTACTCTTCAACAAGAAATGAAAGGCATTTAATCTAGATCTTGGGAGGGTTTCATCAGCTTTCCTCTTGATGATGATAATGGACTTGGGCAGAGCTCCTCCTTCACAGGGCATGGTAAAGTGGGAAGTGTGAGTGTGAGAGGGTGGAAACTGGTTGGACTTGTAGCTGGCATTGAGGAACTTGAGGAAGGTGTTGATTCAATTATTTGTTCCTATATAAGAGTGAAAAATGCAAGCTATTTGATTTGTCATCACCCAAGATATTAGAAATGACAATAATATGGTTCAGCATGTAGTTTAGTGGCCTCAAAATAAAATGCAAAAAATAATGGGGAAATAACTAGAAAAACACAATAGACACACCTATATAAGATTGTTGACAACTTGGCAATCTCATTGGACTTAGAGAATAATTTGTCCTAGGCTAACCATGTTGATTTCTCTACCTTCAGCTCTCAAAGAGCATAAGTGAGCTGCTGCATATTATGAGGCAGAGAATGTAACAATAACGATGCTCATGAAATTGAGATAGCCGAGTTCAATATAGTTACAATATATCACTGAATACTAGTGACATTTCTTTGTTTTATCCGGATAGCAAATCAAGAGAATCTTCTAAGTCTTTCAAAATGAACCCTGTCATCCAGCTTTCTTCTCTGCAAATCAGAGGAATATGAAGACAGAAATTAAATATACAGCAGCTACTGCTAAATGAAACCAGTTGTATTAGAGGAAACAAGCAGCAAAAAATATTGGTGGAGTTGAAAATGTACCATGCCAGCAAGCACTTCCTTTAACAATTCTATTTCAGAATTCATGGCATTTGACCGGTTAGTCATTGCTTCCAACTCTAAATTTAAAATTTCACTCCAAGAAAATTCATTTTGCTCTTCTTCTATTGCAACGTCCAAGGCCTCTTTCAACAAAACAATTGAAGCCTTCATTTCAAATGCATGGATTTCAAGCTTCTGCCAATCATCCTTGATAAAGAACAAGGAACAAAAACATTCAGAAAAAAATTACTCCCATGTAGTAATCACTTTGAATGGAATGCCATGCACGATAAAATCAAAGTCATCATACACAAATCAGAAACAAGCAGATCCTTCATCGCTGTGAATTAGTTCAAATCATTTTTGAGATATCTTTAATGTTTGTTAATCAAATAGCAAAATCAAAAAAGAAAACTCATACCAATGAAATAAATGCAAATTTAGTAAACTACTTCACCTAGGCACACATGGGCATTGCCCTAGAATAAATAGAAAGCCTATGCAACAGGCAATCTAGCATCTAGACACAGTATAGCCGCATTGCTCTAGGTAGTGTGTACTTTTTTATCACTAAACAATATTAGCAATTCCTTTGTATAGTTCAAATTAAACTTTCTAGACTGATGCTTCTAATAAGTGAAAAAGATCATTTCCAATTCCCTTGGACTTGACACGTTATACTCTATCTCGATCCTTATTCCATTCCAATCATAAAATGGAATGCCTTTTCTGACAGAAACCCTCTGTTTAGCAATTGCAAACATTTGCCCAGACTAATCCTTAGCCATCATTTAGTTCGAAATTAAGGGGCTCGAAATTAAGTGGAGATAAGGGGTGAGGCTAAGAAGAGACTGGGGCTCGAAATCTTGAATCAAGAACCTACAAAATCCAAAATCAAACAATAAAATCAACCCCTAGAACGCAATCCGCCAAACCTGTGTTGTTGATCTCAAAATCACGACGTCATCTCCACTTCTCCAATCCATCGGCACCGGAGGGAGGTCATCGTGGCGCGGAACAACTGTATGGGTGGCGCCGGATCTCGACTGGACGCCGTGGGTCGCGCAGACCGACATCCAAGCAGTTGGATAGTAAGTGGTCGCTGGCGGAAGAGGATTTTCGTGGCACGGAACAACGGTACAAGATCTCCATTTTGGAGCTTGTTGATACTCGCTGGCGAGAGAGCTCCAACGATCAACCGCCGCCGCGGCGCTTTGCTCGAAGACAGGGGAGAGATTTCGTGGGTCGATTCTCGGTGTCCATTCTGGAGCGAGCGGCGTCGGCTGGCGCAGAGAGTCCAGAGACCACACGAGAAATAGGACAGATACGAACAGGGAATGCAAGGAAAAGGGTAAGCCGCCTTTCAACGGAGTTATGATTACATTCTAGTCGTTAGCAACACTAACTATCGTTTGATCCGGAATAAAAGCACCACTTAATTTAAAATCAAAATTAAAATTAATAAATTATTTTTATAAATTATTTTTTTAATTAAAATTAATTATATAATAATTTAAAATTTTAAAAATTACTTAATTTTTTATAATAATTTAATTTAATAATGATGTAAAATAAATAATATTAATTTTATAAAAAATAAATCTGAAAAATATTCATCATGATTTTAATCTCATACCAAATATACTATTAACAACACTAATTATCGTTAGTGCTATTAATTATTATCATTAACAGTGTTAGTTATTATAAGCAACACTAATTTTTAGCGCCATGAATTGGTTTGTCATATGAACGCATAATTAACATCCATTAATTAGCATCGCCAATATCTATTATTGTTGTAGTGCGACAAATCATATAATTATTTGACTTTCTTTTCTTAATACCTTAATTAAATTAGCATCAAAATGGACCACTACACATACAATTCTCATAAAATCCTAACCTGAACTTTTAGATAGAAAAGTAAAATAGAAATTAAAAAGAGAATGAGCTTAAGGAATAGTACCCTTCTTTTTTTATTGTTGAGTTAGTTGTATCTTAAATTTGATTTTTTTATAAAATTCTAATTAAATTAGGAATCAGATTAGGATCAAGATTAGTGGTCTAAATCATTGTACAAATTGGTCTACTACTCAAATATATGGATTGGTGAACTGGATCCCTATTTAAGTTAGTGTCCAATTCTAATTAGTTTCTTATGTCAATTTATATTATTAAAATTTCGTCTCCATCATTGTGATTTTTTTTATTAGTGAAATCTCCTTTGTATCATCCATGTTCATATATTAAATCGTAAATAGAACCACATAAATCTCTTATATGTTCTTTTTTCTCTTTTTTTTTCTCCTATATCGTGATTTGTAATGGATATATGTCTTCCTAAACAACAAGGTTATAAACCATTACAAATACATCTACTGAGTCTACCTAAAATCGAAGTTTTCAATTTTTAGATAAAAGAATGTATGAATATAATTGATCATTTCAATACTTTCAATGAACTAGTCCCTCGATTACTAAGTATTATTGTCAAAGGTCATACCCAAAAAAAAAAAAATCAAAACTAGGTCATTAAATATTCAAATCCAATGGAAAGAGTTGTAGGTAGTGAAAAAATATGGGACATATGATTGAGAAGTAGCATTGGAAAATCAAAGCAAGAAAATAGAAAGATCTCAGTCTAAAGAGTAAGTCAAAGGAAAATTATTAATTGCTAAAGTGAGTTTTGATGATAATCAGGGTAATATTTTCTGAATTAGTTCTAATTTTAATTATTACCATAATATTTGGATTCTTGATTCTAGCTATTTTTACCATGTCTCCTACCACAGATTGGTTTGAAAATTTCAAGTCTTATAATGGTGATTTAGATTTCATGTGTAACAATAATTCATGAAAAATCATCAAAATTAGAATGATCAAAGTTAATATTTGATAATATTGGTAGGACTCTCACGAATGTTAGACATGTTCCTCACTTGAAAAGGAATTTAATATATTTGGGTATTTTGGATTCTGTTATTTGTAATTATTCTTCAAAAGGTGGAGTTCTAAAGGTTGCTAAAGGATCACTCATCGTAATTGAAGGTCTGAACTATGAAAATTTGTATGAGTTAGTAATAAAATTTGTTATAGGTAAATTAGTAGTTTCGCATGGTTATTCCAAAATGACTCTTTTATGACATATGCATCTCGAGTGTATGAGTGAGCATTATTTAATTGAGCTCAATAAAAAAAACTATTAAAAGGCCTTAACTCATGCACATTAGATTTCTACGAGTATTATCTTTATGGTAAATAGTCTAAGGTAAAGTTCAATATCGGTATTCATTACACTAAAAACCTTATATTTCTTCTAATATATGGTACTCTTCTATTTCATCAAAATCTAGTACCTGTTACTTTGTCAATTTATTAATGATTATTCTAGAAAGGTGTGAATTTATTTTTTGCATCACAAACCTGAAGTGTTTTCTATTTTTAAATAATGAAAAACTTCAGTTAAAAGAAGATTTGGCAGAAAAACCAAATACTTTAGAAACAACAACGATTGGTAGTACAAATATATAGAGTTTCTCAAGTTCTACAAGATGATAGCATTGAGCCCTACTTTATGGTTTGACTGAAAGGATGAAAAAAATTTTGTTAGAGAAAGTACACAAAATGTTCAATGCAACTGATTTTGACAAGGATTTCTTGAGAAAAGCAGTCAACATATCATGTTCCATTTTATCATATTTGAGGTACGAGTTTATCTATTTGCATGAGATGCAAATTATATTTGCATATATATAATATATGTAAAATTAAATATACTTGACGCGTATGCAATTCTAGTTTATGACATTTAGTTAGAAAATTTTTAAATTTATACTCCCTTGCAATTTTTCTTGCTGTATTCCCAACATCTGTAGCACATTAAGACAACATTCTTAGACAAGACAATTCAAATAAAGCTCCAATGGTTTTAGTTCAAGCGGCAACTTTGTAGTGACGAGGAACTTCATCCGATACACCAAGCATAACACATGACAAGCATTCCCCAAAAATTTCTTCTGGTCCAAAGATCCTGAAGTAATTCCAATGTTATTGAGAGCCAAGCTTGAACACAAAATGCCTCCATAAGCCTGTAATGTAGGGACAATGTGGCAGAAGATGTTTAATATACTCCTTAGAAGCATTACATAAGCAACGAAGAGGAAAAGGGCCATGGAATCTCTTCCTTATCAAATCCTGATAGGTCAGCACTTGATCATTGAATGATAGTTTGTTAAGTGCACCTTGGAAGGAACTAGGGGATTTTAGAACCAATTTGGTAGGTTCAACCTCAAAATTGAAGCCAGTTTGCGGACCACCTCCAGTTTTGCTTATGTGTTTGTTGACAAGTAGGCATCATACTAGAGGAGCACAAGTCCAAAAACTCGATTTACTATTGTACAGATAAAGAGTCAAGTAGATGGAGTTGTGACACTTCCTTGCATTCTGTGGGATTGAAGTTGACTACCTGGGATAGTAAAGACTTTGGGAGCGATCTCGAATCACAAATCAAAATTTATTTTGATTTTAAAGTGTGCTATTAGATGTTATGAGAACATAACTTCCAACAGACGTATGCTCCTATTGTTAATTATCCCGATAATTGTGAGGAACTGTTGGGATTCGCAGTGAAAGGTTCATGAATCTTTTTATCTCAAACAACACAAGAAACGAGAAGTAATACAAGATAAAAGAAAATAACAAGATAAGGCAACGAGAGATCCACTATCAAAAGAAAAGGCTTTTACAAGAGTCTATAAGAAAGATTTCACTCTTTCTTACTCAACTAACTCTTTCACAAAACCTCAGCAACGCCTCCACCTTCAAAGAAAATCTTCAAGAGAATACCACGAGGAACTACCACCAGAGGTCATCGAGAAGTACTAGAAATACCCACACACGAGAGTCGACACTCTCTCTAATTTTCTTCTCTCTATTCTCTCTATTTCTCTCTAGTTCAACCTCAATACTACACCACTACTTAAACCCTATGTCTATAGTATATTTATAGACTCTTATTGAGTCTGAGGTTTACTCTTATTACAACTCTTAATATTACAAATATATCATAAATCTAAATTCAACTTTGGATTCCTACTTTAACTCAAACTCTAATTCAAGTTTGAGACACCTAAAACTCAATAAGGAACTTTGTAAAATGAGAAACCTAACTAATAAAATAGCGACTCAAAAAAAAGAAGAAAATATTTGATTGATTTTAAGAAATCATACACAACTTAAGTAAGGGTAAATCCTTACTTTATAATGAATTTTGATATAGAATTATAGACAATATAAAAGAAATAAAGAAAGAAAAAGAGTGAAGAAGAAGCCTTGATGTGTGTTGTTACCTCACTCCCCCCTACGCTGGACCACTTGACATCTGACCCAAACTATGGAAAGGAATGAGAGAAGTTTGAAGTGTTTTTAATGGTTTTGAACATTGGTGATAACTTTAAGATTTGAAGTGTTTCCATATCCGGTAAAGTGTAAGTGATAACTTTTTTTATTTTGGAGTATTTTTGTTAGCCAATAAAACGTTGGTAATAACTCCGTTAGGGTTGGAACATTTTCATTTGCTGACAAGGCATTTGCGATAACTCCATTTGAATTATAGTATTTTCATTGGCCAATGAGATGTGGGCGATAACTTTGTTTTGGTTGGAGTATTTTCATTAGTCAATAACGCATGGACGATAACTCCGTTTGGATTGAAGTATTTTCATTAGTCAATAAAGTGTTAACGATAATTCCTTTAACCTTAAAGTATTTCTATAGCCAATAGGACATAGACGATAATTTTTTTGATTTTTGAAGCCAGGGCATGGGGCTAGCAATGGAGTATGGGCTCCAGTGCTGGATGATCGGATGACCAAGGATAGGTCCAGTGCAACCTCCCCTTCGACGAGAAACCCTCAGCGAGGTTAGGTAGCCTTCCTCAAGTGATAGAGAGGTGAAGTGGCAGCCAACAGCTGGGCCAACATAGGGAGACTCGGAGCAGGCGGCTTCCTTACACGGGTAGAGTCCAGGCATCGTGACAAGGTTAGGGATGAAGGCGCAGGTTGTTTGGTGGTCCTACCAGAAAGGTGGAGAACATGTAGAAGAAAAGGGAAAGAACGAAGATGAGTTTGAAACTTCACCTTTTTAGTCTTTTTCTTCGATGATGGTCTTATCCTTCCCATGTTTTAATCTCTATCTACGTGTCCTTTGATTTGCATGTTTCTATGAATATTTATAGGCTTGTAAAGAGATAGAGTCAGGCCAGAATTGAATCTTTTTCGTTTGAATTTTGAATAATGGATGTGGATGTAAATGAATATGGATAGAGTTTATCTAGAATTTGGATGAGTTTGTGAAGAAATATATGTATATATGTTTATTATAGATGATGATATTTTGAAAGTTGTATTCATCCCAACATTAGAATTACAAAAGGGATATTTACAAATTTCTTCAAAAAGAAAACTAAATTATAATTTTATAAATTTTAGAGGACTTTACTAGAAAAATGACTTATTTATAAAGTTTTTAAAACTTTTAGGGTCCTTTTTGAATAAAATTTAGATTCATTTGTAAATAAAAATTTTTAAGGGACTTATTTGTAAAAAATCAAAATTTTAGGATTACAAATCCTAAATTTTATAAGGACCAAATCATAATTATTGACCTTTTGAGAGTTTTATTTACAAATCCTGGATTTTGGGGGATTAATTTATAATTTTAGGCTTTTATTGGATTTTTCTATAAAATTTCTCGTTTTAGGGATCTATTTGTAAGAATAATCTAGCTAAAGATTCATTCAATTTGGGGGCTTATTTACAAAATTTTTATATTTTATCATTTTGGACCAAGTTTTAGGTGAATTTTGGGCTCAATTTTAGTTCAAAAATCCAGCGCAGTTAGTCCATTTGGATTATGCTTAGTTAAAGCCCAAATTTCCCAATGATTTGAGCTCAATTTTTGATCAAACTCGGAAGTGATTTAACAACACATTTGAGATATAATTTAATAGTATACAAATATCGATTTTAATTATATTTTAATTAAATTTAATTGTGGCAAAAATTAGCTCAAATAAATTGCCCCCTTCTCTCGAGTTTTGATTAGAGGAGAGGGTGCGAATAAATTTCAAGTACTTGCTCCTACATTAATATTTTAGAAGTTGACAATATCAATTCCAATTACTATAGAAGAGTGAACTTGATTTACAATGCAGTGATGGACTTAATTTGTCATGTATAAATAGACTTAATTTGCTACAAGAAGGGGATGTAGATTGTCATGTGAAAGTGGACTTAGTTTATTATATGAAAGTAGACTTAGTTTGCTACGTGAAAGTGGATTTAGTTTATCACGTGAGAGTGAGCTTGATATGTCACACAACGCGAGAATGGGCTTGATATGTCATGTAAATATGGGCTCAATAACCATGCAAGATGGGTGAAGTTTTATATCCATGTTTTTGTCTCGAGAAATATAGAATGTATATTTAACCGAGCATTACTTTTTGAGGATGCCAAATGTTCTATTATAGAGAAAACATAGATACTTTTAGTTGTTATGTTATTGCCCCCTAGGGCTTAGGTATAATTTCTTTTAAGGAATCGGTCGTTGATGGTGGTATAGGCCTTTCCCCTTGTTATCGATTTGTTGGTAGGATCCCCCTTTAATTATGCTTTCAATAATATAAGAGCCTTCTCAATTAAGCTCAAACTTGCCCTTTTTATTTTAGTTTGGGATTATGGATCTTTTCAGAATTAAGACTATTTCTCTTTTTTAGAATGATCTGAGTTGAGCAATCTTGTTATAGGCCCTGACCATTTGTGCTCGATACATTTCTAGGTTTTGTTGTCTAATGAGACTTGTCTTGTCCAAGGATTTTAGCTCGTCAAGGCAAAGATGAACATTGTCTTCTATTGTGATTTCTTCTTATAAGGCAATCCTTAGAAAGGGAATTTGCACTTCCAATGACAAGATTGCCTTAGTCCTAAACACCAATATATATGACATTAATTGGGTAGGAGTTTGATATGTGGTGCGATAGACCTATAGTGCCTCAACAAGCTTTTCGTGCTAGTCTTTCTTATTTTTGACAACAACTTTTTTTAAGATCTTGGAATATGTTGAGTTTTAGATGTCTTGAACTCTAATTAGAGTTTGAGTTAAAGTAGGAATCCAAAGTTGGATTTAGATTTATATTATTAGGAGTTGTAATTGAGTAAAACTCAGACCCAATAAGAGTCTATAAATATACTATAATATATAGGGCTTATGTGTGGCGTAGTATTGAAGTTGAACTAGAGAGAAATAGAGAGAGAGGAATAGAGAGAATAGAGAGAAGAGAAAGAGAGAGAGTGTTGGCTCTCGTGTGTGGGTCTTTCTAGTGCTTCTCGGTGGTCTCTCGTGGTGGTTCCTCGTGGTACTCTTTTGGAGATTCTCTCTGAAGGTGGAGGCGTTGCCGAGGCTTTGAAAAAGAGTTTAGTTGAATAAGAGAGAGTGAAGTCCTTCTTGTAAACTCTTATAAAAGCCTTTATCTATTGATAGTAGATCTCCCGTTGTCTTATCTTGTTATTTCCTTTTATCTTGTATTACTTCTCGTTTCTTGTGTTGTTTGAGAACAAGGTGATCCGTGAAACTTCTGCTGCGAATCCCAACAGGAATAAGTCTTGTTGAATGCTTTAGTGAGTTCGTTGGCTCTAGCATTGTAGATTGATGAATATCTCCAATTCATCTTGTGATGATGTACAAAGCATCCTACTTTAAAGCTTCTGAAGGATGGTCTATTATTAGAAATGATCATTCTATGAACATCGAATCAATATAAAATATTTTCTTGAAAGAAAAGATAGCAACATCTGCTTTTACCACTTTTAATGGAATTGTTTCAGCCCACTGAGAGAAATAATTGGTTACTATTTGTATGAAGTGATGGCCTCTAGAAGAAGATGGTTCGATTGGGCCAATGACATCTATATCCCATACCTAAAATGGCTATGAGGAAACCGTTGGATGTGTAGGATTTAGCTATTGATGAATAAAGTCATCATGAATTTGGCATAGATGACATCTTCGCATATATTCGATGCAATATCCTATCATGATAGGACAGTAGTAGCTCATACACTTAATCTTTATCATCATTTTTGGATCCAACAGATGAGCTCCACAGACTTCAAAATTCACTTTATACATAACTTCTTTGCCCTTTTTTGTTTAAGAGACAGTGTAAAAGTAGTTGATTGAATGATCTTCTATAAAGATTGTCAGTGATAAGCAGAAAATGCACAACCATCTTTCTAAGTTGTGTTTGTATAGATTTATCTTTTGGGAGTTCTCCACTTTTAAAATAGTTAATAAATAGTATTATCCAATCTGTGTCCTCTTCTACTAGTTTTGATTCAGTCTTCTCGTACTTGATGTTGAAGATTGAGTTCACCACTTATCTACTGTAGGTTCAGCTTGTGAGGGCTCAATGCCCTCATTTATCTTAATTTCTTTTTCCTTGCCTTTGGGGATGTTCTTGTCCTTAGGCATTGGAGCTTATCTTAGAAGTAAGACCTTTTCTCCTCGGAGTTATATCTGGTTTGCTCTCCTTAATTGAAACCTGATATCATGAGACCAATAAGGTTCATCTTCGAAACTACTTCTGAGACTAGTCATGTAATAAGAAGTAGAGGACTCTTGCCCCAGTCAATAGTTTCTTGAATGTTATTGGAGGATGTTATTGACTGATAATCATTCCATTAAACATCAGAATTAGGCACATGGGGCTTCCTTATAGAGAGGTCTTTAAAAACTCTTTGGATGAACCCTTCTATTTCGTCTGCTAGCATAACCTTCTTTAGGACTTTGTATTTAGGATGTCTTTTTTATAGATGTCTAGACTAGCTTGATTGTGAATATTCAGCTTGATTTGATGTGGGGGCAGAATGAGTTTTAGCATTAACTCATTTGATCCTCTCCCAAAATGCTTGCTTCTTCCTTTGGTACTTGCTAGTATAGGACCTTCCGAAGTGATCATAAAGTTGCTCTAACTCAGACATAAGAGTCATATTTATCATCCATGCCTCGTATGTATAATTCCTCTAAAGTCGACAAAGTGCATTCTTCCACAGGCTATAGGATTGAGACTTCACTGAACCTAGCGAGTTGAGATTTGTTGCTAGATTGCCTAATGGAGGTTGGGAGAGAGGCTCACCAACATTCTTCTCGGACATAAAAGTTACTATGCAATAAGAGGGCATAGACTTAGCTAACCGTCTTTGATAGTGTCTAGCTTTCTTGATCTGCCTCTAGAATAAATGGCACGAGTGGTCATCCTAATCTTTAGAAGGGTCAATAGGTGGTGTCTCAACACCCCTATGAGGTCTTTTATATGACTTTGTCTTTTCAGCTATAACCTTTTCCATCCTCTTGACTTCCTCATAAAGCATGATAGTCGTATTTATCACACTGTCCATGTGGGGTAGTCATAGCCTGTATGTATTTGTTCAACATTTGCATTTACCCCTTGACAAATCTCATGTTGGTTGTAGTTAGCTCTTTCCTAGTATCTAGTTGTAGTTTGAGCATGTCATAGTTGTATTTATAGGCAAACCACTCTTGAAGATAGTCATCTCAAGAGCAACTATAAGAGAGACCTGTGGCATCTCTCACTTCATTGGTATCATCCCCAACAAATCTATTCGCCTCTTCTTACCTTGCATCCTAAATATCTTCATCATTGAAGTAATAGGATAGAGATCGGCTTGGTTGTAAACCTCAACAGTAAATATGCCAGAGCATGTTGCCATTGGGAGTTTGCTTTCTTTATTTCCTACATCAAGGTCTTCTAGTAAAGTTTTGAGTTTGTTAAGGAGAAATTCTTTAAGCATTACTTGTCTCCTTTCTCCCTGAACATATTCATCCAAAGCTTTAATGCATTCTTGAATGGCTAATTTCTTAACATTATATTCATCTGGTTGAACTAACTTCTTCTTCTTGCTTCTATTCTTCTTATTCTTCTTGATGCTTCAAGTAGTTAAGGTGGTTTATTCTAATGAGGCTTTCTTTATCACCATCTGAGGCTCTCTAGGATTTCTAGTTACTTTTTTCATCAACTTCTTAAGCCTTTTTTAAATGTAGACATTCCACATGTGCCTTTGCTTAGGGGTACGTTGTGTTCTTCCCCAAAGAGGATTTCAGCAACTGGTTCAAAATCCTTGAACACAGAAATGTAATTGATGTGCTCAACAGTTATTTCCCATAAGGCTGCCATCGAGAGAGTCAGCTTACCTTCTTGGTATTGCTTCTTGACCCAATCCTTAAACACAAAACAGTCTTCAATGATATGCCCAAGACTCTATGATAATAATAATAGTTTAGGTGATCTATTTTATTGGCCTCACCTAGCCTCTTGGATTTTAGTAATTGGAAATCTAACTTTAGTACATCCTAAAAGATCTTATCTACTCTTTCTTTTTTGAAAGAGTATTTCTTTCTGAGCTTTTGTTGGAGATCATTGGATCGTTCCACTTCTCCATCTCCTCCAAGTGCTAGTGGTTTCTAAGGATTACTCTTATTCATGGTAGGGTTTAGAGGTTTCTTTTACTAAATTGTTAGAAATGTAGCCTCACATTTTTGGAAAACTCTCCATATTTTACCTTATCCTTTTCTAGTATGAAGCTTTATGAACTAGATAAGATTGATGGGTCAATCTTTTCTAACTTCTTGACTTACATGATGAGGTCTTCGAAGGTATGGATAGAAGGGTGCTCAGATAAGGTGTCATCCATTCTCCCCTTATGTTACTGAGAACTAAGTTTATTGCCTCAAATTGGCTCATGGGTTGTTCATGCTTAGTGCTGAAATTTATCCACTGTGTGATATATTTCAAAATCAACTCATTGGCATATTTTGTTATTGAGACAAGGTTTGCGATAGTCACCTTATTGCTAACTCCTCCGAACCTAATTCAAAAACTCTCCTTTATTTGTGTCCAAATTTGTATAAATTTTGGTTGCAAATTAGCATACCACTCAAATATTACTCCTGTTAAGCTTGCTGAAAATTGATGGAGTAACATTGATGGGCTATTACTTGAATATCCACACAGAGTTATAAAATGAGCTATGTGATATTTAGGATTTCCCAAGCCATTAAATTGGTTAAAACTAAGCACTGTATAGCCTTTGGGATACGACCCTTGATTGTGATAGCAAGGATATGGTTTGTTAGTATTATTTACCCTGACCATCTCACTCCCTTGTCTTAACTATGCAGCTACCATTTGTTGTACTTGTTATTGTATGTATGTTGGGAGTTCCATGTTATCAAGAATTCCTAAAATTGGGGATTGAATATCCCTTACTGGAGGAGGTTCTTGTGTAGGGCTTATATTTTTGCAAAACTTCATCTATAGGAGATACACCTTTTGCCATCTCTACTACTTGAGATGATTATTGAGATCATTCCAATTTATCAATCTTCTGGCACATTTGTAGCATCATTTCCATTAAGTCCATGACTTTTTTGGGGGCTTCATCTTTCTCTTTACTTTATTGTCTCAGCTTTCCTTATAGTATTTTATGGTTAGTTCTTGATTAGAACTTTCAGTTATGACCAAAGTTTCTATCAGAACATAATGGTTCCTATCCTGAGAATTAGGTCTAGGCTCTAGGTTGAGATTAACTTCCACTATTAGTCAAGTTATCTCATTCAAGAGTTTGCTTATAGAGTGGGTCGCCATGCCCTCTCTTTGACGCGATAACAAGAATTGGCTCACAAGAGCCCTCTTCTGTTGAATTTTTTTCATCAGTAAATCTCATTTGGATAAGCTTCTTTTGGCATTTGGCCAACTGGAGTGTAGACTCATGGTTCCTTCCAGAATTATGGTGAGAAATGACTCTAATAGTATGAGTGATCTCCTTTTGTGAGTCCTCATGCTAGGTTGTAATTTTATAGTGACTCTTATACTTTTGTTTGGAGATTCGCCTTTTTGCCACATCTTACAGCAAGATTGCACCTCTTGTGACTTCCTCTTACCATTTTCTAAATTACTTAATAGAGCAAAGAAATTGGAGGTAGGGATGGTGACAACTAATTTCATTCGAGAGGTAGGCTTCTCAAGTCAACTAAAAATTCTAGCAGTTTTTTTCCTTACTTGTGATGGTCAGGATTAGGTCTTCTTTATCAATGCTTGTGTTTAGATTTGCTTTTGATTGCCCCTTGGGAGAAGCTGGGTGGAGGTAACTAAAGACTGAGCTTGACTTTGGTCCTAACCTTTAGGAAACCAACATCCTTATTAGTTGAGATATGGCATCTTGCTCTTTATCTGAACAACCCTTCTCATTAATAGTGATGACATTGGATTTCTTTATTCTTGATGGAAGTTGAGAAACAGACTGATTTTGCATGTCGACCGCTTCAGCTGGTGCAATAATAGGTGCTCTCTTAAACTGGACAAACTCAAAGACGGTCCCAAACTTAATCTAAACTCTAGCTGCTTTTGTAGTACCTATTGACTGAGGTAACTGCATGACTGAACTTGTCCCCAGCATAATGGTGTATCTCATGGTGAAGATATTCTTCAATGTTGCCATTTGATTCTTTTTTGTGTAAAGGATAACATAATTGATTAATCTTCAATCGTAATTCTACTTATTAGCGTTTCTATCGTATTAACTAGGTTTTTACACTTGGAGGAGAAGTTATGTCCTACCGAGTGTGCTAGAATTTATCACATCGAAGTTGACCACTTGGGATAGTGGAGACCCCGAGAGCGATCTCGAACTCGAATTACAAATCAAAATTTATCACAATTTTAAAGTACTATTAGGTGTTGTGGGAATATGATTAATTATCCTAACAATTTTCAAGAACCTTTTAAAGCGAGAAACCTACCTAATAAAATAGAGACACAAAAAGAAAAAGAAGAAAATATTTAATTGATTTTAAGAAATGATACACAACTTAAGAAAGGATATGCTCTCACTTTACAACAAATTTCGACATAAAATTATAGGAAACATAAAAGAAATGAAGAAAGGAAAAGAGTAAAGAAGAAGCTTTGATGTGTGTTGTTGTCCTGCTCCCTCCTACGCTTGATCATGTGGCATCTGACCTGAACAATGAAAAGAAATGGGAGAATTTTGAAACATTTCTAATGGCTTTAAGCATGGACAATAACTTTGTAATTTGAAGAATTTCTATAGCCAGTAAGACATAGACAATAACTTTTTTTTGGGTTGGAGTATTTCAGTTAACCAATAAGGCATTAGCAATAACTCTTTTGGGGTTGGAGCATTTTCGTTAGCCGATAAGACATTGGTGATAACTCAAATTGGGTTGAAGTATTTCTGTTAGCCAATGAGGCGTAGGTAATAACTTTGTTTGGATTGTAGCTACATCCTCCTCGCATTTATGCCGGAGACGTCGCCAGTGCTATGGGCTTTGGCTTATGTAGATCAAAAATGATGAATGGGATTGTGGCACTCCACTCGCCACCAATGCGGAAGGTGCCACCGAAAAGAATGGAACGCAGCTTCGTTCTGCTGGATGCGTCGGATCCCATATAAGAAGCTCGCTCTTTACCCGATCATTCAAACATTTTGTGCCCTCTGGGCCTGCGATTCCCATTTATTTCTAGGTGAAGCGAAAGGGGCCTCCTTCTCTGGGGAATATTCTATCCTTTCTAGCTCAGCATTGGTTCCAACAGACCTGGAGCAGGAAATCGCAACGATATGAAGTGGTTGGACAACTTTCCTTGGCCTTAATCATATCCCTTCCTCGTTGGAGTTCAGTTTGAAGGAGAGAGAAAGTTCTTTTATCAAATAGGCTAGCTTCACTAAAAAAATGGACTATAAGAACAGAAACCATACTACTCGGAAGCATACCGCCCAAACAAAGGATACCATCTCAGGCATAGCAGAAAGCAAAGGTCAACCAAACCACCTCGAATCCTTCCTTGTTTCCGAATGGAAGAGAAAGGTTCCAGTTGACTTCGATGCTTTGCTCGTTCGCTCATTATCATACATATTCACAAGGGACCATAAAAGCAAGTCTCGAGCTAAGGCCAAAGCTCAAGCAGCAAGTAAGGCTGACTAATAAGGTGCCTTTACTATGATGAAATGCGCAAAAGAATTTGGTGCTAACGTGGCTATCGTGCATCCGCTCTATTCGATTGTTGCGAGGGACGAAAAAGTTGGAGCATTCGAACTTCTTTTATCGTAGAGAGATAAAGAGAGGATTTATGCTCGCTCCTTGTATTGGGGAAATGCTTAACTTACTGTAGTTCATCCGGGTGGCTCAGCCTAATATAGCTAGTGTTCAACCAACAGCGGTAGAATGGATTTTCAAGATGAGGTTACATGCCTACTACATGCTAACTCGTTGGTTAGGTATCAAATGGATTTGGACGCTTACAGGCTCTACCAACTTTGAAAAAGCAACTGGGTATCGAATAAAGTTTTTTGAGACTCAGTTAGTTGTTCTATCCATATATGTTCTGATCGCCAGTTCATACTTACTATATTAGATACAGTTGCATTCGATTGGAATTGAGAGAATAACCCAAATTTTACTTGACTTTTCTTGATGCTGAAGTAACTCTCATCAACTAGCACTATTCGGATACGAAACGCAGCATTTAAGCATTAGTAGTTTTTTTTAATAACCGTTAACTTTTATGTAGATATTATCTATTGTAGTACATGGAGGAGGCGGTCTCACATTTCCAAACCTATCCATCCGGCCAACCGCCCGACGCTCTGCTCTCTTCGCGTATTGCTTATCTTTTTCGGCCCCAGTATCCAGGAAAAAATTGACCCTAACTCCTCCCTTATAGACTCCGCGGGCTTGGGTTCTTCCTTTGCCAAGCTGAAAAATGCCTTTTTGCTAAAAGAATGAAATTGGCTGATATCATGACGATACTAGGTAGTATAGATATCATTATGGGAGAAGTTGATCGTTGAAATAATAATTGATATGACAGAAGTCCAATCTATCAATTCTTTTTCTTCGGAATCCTTAAAATTAGTCTATGGATTCATATGGCTATTTCTCCCTATTTTTACCCATTTATTAGGAAGAATAATAGGGATACTGGTAATTGTGTGGTTATAAAGATAAATCTCCGCAGCCATACAACAACGTATTGGGCCGGAATATGCCGGTCCATTGGGAATTCTTCAAGCTTTAGCGGATGGGACTAAACTACTTTTTAAAGAGGACCTCTTACCATCGTTGGGGAATATTTGTTTTTTTAGTATTGGGCCATCTAGTGGCCGATAAGGCATGGGCTATAACTTTATTTGGGTTAAAGTGTTTTCATTATTTGATAAGGCATTGATGATAACTCCCCTTAACCTTGAAGTGTTTTCATAGTCGATAGAGTATAGGCGAAACTTCTTCAGTTTTTGAAGTATTTCCATAGTCGATAAGACATAGACGATAACTTCGTTAGGATTTTTGAAGTATTTTCATAGCTAATAAGGTGTAGGCGATAACTTCATTAATTTGGGTAGTCTCACCAATGGCTTATAAGGTTGGGTATAGCTTGAAGATGCGTCAACAACTACTTCTAATGTTGGTTAGCTTGAAAGATGCACCGTCAACTGCTTGTGAGATTAACTAGCTTGAAGGGGTGTGTCGTTAACTACTTGTGAGATTGATTAGCTTGAAAAGGCGTGTCGTTAACTGCTTGTGAGGTTAACTAACTTGTAGGGGCATATCACCAGCTACTTTTGGGGCTAGCTAGTTTGAAGAGTACATCACCAGCTGCTTTTGAGGCTGGCTAACTTGAAGAGCACATTATCAACTATTTGTGGGGTTGACTAGCTTGAAGTGTGGCCAATAGCTTGGAGCAAATTGTTGGTTGACTTCATTAATTTAGTAGCATTACCAACGACTTAAGTGGTCAGATATAGCTTTGAAGTGTGGCCAATAGCTTTAAACATATTGACATTTAACTTCTTTGATTTGGTAGTATCACCAATAGCTTATGGGGTTAGATATAGCTTGAAAAATGCATCATCAATGGCTTTTAGAGATGACTAACTTCAAAGTATGGCTAACAACTTTGAATGTATTGGTGATTAACTTCTTTAGTTTGATAACATCACCAATGGCTTATGGAGTTGGATATAACTTGGATTGTTGCTAAATATTTTTGTAGCGCCCTAAGCAAGACTGAGTTTGATCTTACTTAGTTCTTATTCGAACTAATTCTAGTTCAGGTGGGAGTGGTAACATCACCATTTGTTCATGGTTTTGGAGTATTGCCAAAGACTCAACGTACCTAATGAGACTCGGTTTGATCCTATTTAGTTCAGGTCTAAATTTGATGTTATTTGGTTTGAGTCATATTCAATCTTGTGTTAGACCTTTATCGAGTCTTGGTTTGCATCTTGATGGACTTTAGTTCAAGTTCAAGTTAATTTAGTTCAACTTAATTTCAGTTCAAGCTTAGTCTAACCTGGTTCTAATGTGACTTTGAGTTTGCTTTTTAGTTTGGACTTGATTTGAATTTAATTTGAGCTTAGTTCAATCCTGATCGGATTTGATTTGGATTTGAACTAAATTTGATTTTAAATTGACTCAACTCGAACCTGATTAGGGCTGAGTCTGAGGTTATTTGGTTAACCCAATTTGGATATTTTTTGAAGTCAAACTCAATTTGGGTTTTAGTTTATCTTCTTGACCAATTTAAGTCCATTCAAGTCAGCTTGGCCTTTATTCATTTATTTTGATTAGCTCAATTTTAATATTAATTAGTTTGATTTAAGGGTCATTGTCTATCTATGATGATTTTAGATGGACCCATAGCCCATCTTCAAATGTGCAAACCAAAGGTTGGCTTACTTTGTAAGCTCGAAAGCTATCTTAGTGTGAGCTCGAGGGCTGACTGGATACAAGTTCGAAGACTGACTTAGTGCGAGCCCAAATGTTAGCTTAGATGTGAGCGCAAAGGCTGACTTAGTGCAAGTCTGAAGGCTGGTTAAATGCGAGCCCTAAGGCTAGCTTAGTTGCGAGCGCGAAAGCTGGTCGAATGCGAGCCTGAAGGCTGGCTTTGATGCGAGTATGAAGGCTGACTTAGATCCAAGCCTGAATGCCAACTCAGATGCGAGCCCAAAGACTGGATAAGTGTGGGTCCAAAGACTAGTTTAGATGTGAGCCCGAAGGCTGGTTGAGTATAAGCCCAAAGCTTGACTAGGTGGAAGCCTGAAGCTTGGTTGAGTGCGAGCTCGAAAGATAGTTGAGTGTAAGACCGAAGACTAGCTTAGTATGAGCTCAAAGGCTGGCTGGGTAAGACCCTGAAGGCTAGCTAAGTGCGAGCCCGAAGGCTAACTAAGTGTAAGCCCAAAGGTTGACTAAATGCAAGCCCAAAGGTTAGTTGGATGCGAGCTAGAAGGTTGGTGTGAGCTTCGAAGACTAGCTAAGTGCGAGCCGAAAAATTGGCTAAGTGCAAGCCCGAAGGTTGATTTAAATGTGAGCCCAAAGGTTGGTTAAATGTGAGCTTGATGGCTGGCTGGGTGCGAGTTTGAATGTTGACTTAGTGCGAGCTCAAAAAATAGTTGAGTGCGAGCTTGAAGGCTGGATAAGTGTGAGCCAGAAGGTTAGTTCAGTGTGAACCCGAAGGGTAGCTAAGTGTTAGCCAGAAGATGAGCTAAGTGCGAGCCCGAAGGATGGTTGGGTGTGAGCCCGAAGGATAGCTAAGTGCTAGCCCAAAATCTAACTTGGATGTGAGCTCGAAGGCTAGCTGATTGCAAGCCTGAGGGCTAGCTTGGATGCAAGTCTGAAGACCGGTTGAGCGTGAGTACGAAGGCTAGCTAAGATGTGAGCTCAAAAGTAGGTGAGTGAGAGCTCAAAGGTTGGCTAAGTGTAATCCCGAAGGCTGGCTAAGTGTAAGCCTGAAGCCTAGCTAAGTATGAGCCTGAAGACTAGCTGAGTGCGAGCTTGAAGGCTCGTTAAGTGTGAGCCAGAAGGCTGGCTTAGATGCGAACCTAAAAGTTGGTTAAATGTGAGCCCAAAGGCTGGCTAAGATGCAAGATCGAGCCCAAAGGCTAGTTTGGATGCAAGCCCGAAGGCTAACTTAGTGTGAGCCCAAAGGCTGGCTTAGATGCAAGCCTAAAGGATAGGTAAGTGTGAGCTTAAAGGTTGACTAAATGCAAGCCCAAAGGCTATTTTAGATGTGAACTTGAAGGCTGGTTGAGTGCAAGATCGAAGGCTGGTTAAGTGCGAGGCCAAACGCTAGCTAAGATGTGAGCTCAAAAGCTGATTAAGATGTGAGCCTAAAGACTGACTGAGTGTGAGCCCGAAGACTTGTTGAATGTGAGCCCAAAGGCTAGCTTGGTGCAAACTTAAAGGCTGATTGAGTGCAAGTTCAAAAGCTAGCTGAGTTTGCCCAAAAGCTGGCTGAGAGCGAGCTCAAAAGTTGGTTGAATGCAAGCCCAAAAGCTGACTTGGGTATGAACTTGATGGTTGGCTAAGTGCGAGCTTGAAGGTTCACTGAGGTGAGAGCCCAAAGACTGGGTTGGATGTGAGTCCAAAGGTTGGCTGAGTGAAAGCTTGAATGCTGGTTGAGTACGAGCCTGAAGGCTTGTTAAGTGCAAGTCCAAAGGCTGGCTTGGATGCAAGTCCGAAGGCTGGTTAAGTGCGAGCTTGAAAGTTAGTTGAGTACAAGCCCGAAGGCTAGATGAGTACAAGCCAGAAGGTTGGCTAAGATACGAGCTCGAAAACTGGCTGAGTGCGAACCTAAAGGCTGGTTGAGTGCAAGCTTAACAGTTGGCTAATACATGAGCTCAAAAGCTGGCCAAAAGCAAGTCTGAAGGTTAGCTAAGTGCAAGTTTGAAAGCTAGCTCAAATGTGAACCCGAAAATTGACTTAGATGTGAGTTTGAAAACTATCTGTGTACGAGCTTAGAGGTTGACTTAGATGTAACCCCAAAGATTGGCTAAGTACTTATCTGAAGGTTGATTGGTTGATGGGAATCTGCCGTCTTCAAGGGACTGCGGGTGGCTATAGAAAGGTCAGTCATATTTTTGTTTTCTTCATCACCATTTTTGAGGAACCACGCGCGACTTTAGTAGAGTCATAAGTTCACCGTCTTCATTCCGAGGACTACGAATGGTCACGATATTGTCATGGTTAGGCCGAAGATTGCGAGTAGTCACGATATCAAAAAAATCTTTATTATTATTATTTTATTTTTTACCAATTTTTTTATAATAATTTTTTTTTCTTCTTGCTTTCATCTCGTGGTTACCCTTCTTTTTATTTTTCTATTTTTGGCCGGATTATTTTTAACACGAGCTTTTTTCTTTATTTTTTTTGGGCTTCTTCTTCGTGAAGCCAAGGAGCCTTGGCTTCTTGCGAATCCTCACCGTGCTTGATCGGGCCCAGTGCACTTCTTGGCCGGATCTGGCTGGCGGCCTTGGCGCGACAGGGCGGGGAGGCGCCTCGCCCCTTCCTCCGGCGGCCAGATCCGGTTGTCTGGGTGTTTATTGTGCCTAGGTGGGGGACGCCCTACCCTTTCCTTCGGCGGCCAAATCCGATAGCCTCCCGGCCAAATCTGGCTAGGCATTTGCTGCGGCAGAGTAGGCGGCGAGGCAACAGTTTCGGCACTTCCAAGGAGGCGAGCTTCATGGAGCAAGGGAATGAGAGGTTGCCGGAGAGAGCCTGGCGACTACTCAGCTATGAGGGCTTGGGCCAGGGAGCTCTTGGCCGACTGAGCACGCGACCATGAGCATCGGGAATGCAGGGGCAGGGGGCTAGCAATGGAGCATAGGCTCGGATGCTAGATGATCGGATGGAGCAAGGGAAGGGCCAGTGCGGCCTCTCCTCCGGCGAGAAACCCTTGTGATGTTGGGTAGTCTTCGTTAAGCTGCAGAGAGGTAAAGAGGCAGTTAATAGCTGGGCCGGCAGAGGGAGACTCGAAGCAGGCGGCTTCCTCACACGGGTAGAGTCCAGGCACCATGACAAGGTTAGGGATGGAGGCGCAGGTTGTTTGGTGGTCCGACGAGAAAGGAGGAGAACATGCAAAAGAAAAGAAAAGGAAGGGAGATGACTTTTGAAATTTCACTTCTTTAACCGTCTTCTTCGACGATGACCTTATTTTTTTTGGGTTCTATTTAGTTCTATTTAGTTTTAGATTAAAATTAAGGTCAAGATAAAAAAAAAAAGATAAAATATAAAATGATAATACGATTAAGTAAATTTTATTTAGTTACTGATCTGGCTAACGGGTGTTTTAAATTTTTTTTGGATAAATTTGTCCTCAGTAGTCATCCTCGCCGTCATCGCCGACTTCATCTTTTCCTACGAGGTACGGTGTGCCGACGAGCTCGCCAGGCAGCTCGGGCTGTGAGCTCGCGTGGGGAGCTCGCCGGGCTAGCTCGGGCGGCGAGCTCGCCGAGCGAGCTCAAGCCCCAAGCTCGCACGGGGAGCTGACCGAACGAGCTCTCGTGGGGAGCTCGCCGGCCGAACTCGCGCGAGGAGCTCGCCGGGGGAGACGAGGGCATTTTAGTTATTTTTTATTTATAATTAAATTAAATTAAACAATGTTAGTCTGGTCAAATTTTTGGTGTTTGGAAAATAGTTTGGTCAGTGCGAGGTAACCCTAGCTCTGACCCCCTTCCAAACGAGCGCCTCGTGTTTTTATCTTTTGATTTGCAAGTTTTGATGAATTTTTATAGGCTTGCCAAGAGATAGGATCGGATTGAAATTGAATTTTTTTATTTAAATTTTAAATAATGAATATGGATGTTGTCAAATATGAATAGAGTTATTCAGAATTTGAATAAGCTGATGGAGAGATATATGTATATCTATTTATTATAAATGATGATAATTTGAAGTTATACTCATCTCCAATATTGAAATTATATAAGGGATATTTATAATTTTTTTTCAAAAATTAGACTAAATTATAATTTTATAAATTTTATGAGATTTTCCTGTAACAAGGATATATTTATAAAATTTTTTAAAAACTTTAAATTCTTTTTAAATAAAATTTTAGCTTATTCACAAAAAATTTTTTGAGGGATTTATTTACAAAACATCAAAATTTTAGGGGTTATTTGTAAATAAAGATTTTTGGAGTCTTATTTATAAATTTCGAATTTCATAACGACTAAATCATAATTATGGACCTATTGAAAAGCTTATTTGTAAATCCTGAATTTTATAAGACTAATTTATAATTTTAATATTTTTTTATATTTTTTTGTAAAATTATTTGTTGCAGGAACCTATTTGTAAGAAAAACGGGGAAGAATCCATTTATGAAGATTCATTCAATCCGAGGGTCTATTTACAAATTTTTTATATTTTTATCATTTTAGTTCAAATTTTAAAGAAATTTTAGATGCAAGTTTGATCCATAAATTCAGTTCAATTAATTCATTTAAATTAAGCTTAATTGGAGTCCAAATTTCTCAATAACTTAATTTTTAATCAAATTTAGATGCGATTTAAGTTTAATCAAAACTCATACTTAAAATATAATTTAATAACACATAAATTTCAATTTTAAGTATATTTTAATCAAAACAAAAGTTACTTCAAACACATTCTAAGAGAGCTTCAGTGTGATGAGCCACTTGAAAGAGATTTGAATGAGAGACAGCCGAAGGAAGGTTATAAAGCCACATGTTGATCTGCCTTTCGTCTCGAGTCCAAAGAATTCCAACTTTGGTGTATTAAGAATCTCGTATTGAAAAAAACTCATACTTTGTGTCGATGTTGCTGATTAATTTTGTTTTCATGCCCATTTATATCCAAAATTTATACCCATTAATTTTGTTTTCCAAATTTTTATGTTCCAGTTTTGATGTTTGATAGCAATCTGAGATGATAGCAGAACTGTTGTTAACAACTGAAATGAATAGTTGTTAAAAGATAAAAAGAGTAAGATACGAAGATTTCGGATCTGTTAAAATAGAATAGAGCAATGAAGCTTCAAAAGAACACAAAGTCTATTTTTATTTATCTTGTCCAAACCACTGGACTGGACGTGGACGAAGCACACTAGAAATCACAAACAAAGCACATAAAGAGTTCCATAAGTAGTAGCATCACAAATCACAACACCATAGCCAACACTCATAAAAACTATAGCACGAACCCACCTTCGTAGCCAATCAACAAAACAACTCCCATTGCCTGTAAAGAGCTACTATGATCATGGCGTATCGACACTTCCACCACCAAGCCCTGCACCGGGCATCCCCGGCACAGTCCCAAAGCCCGGGAATGATCCAAAAGCCGGCTGGCCAAGCCCCCCTAAAGCCGGTTGCCCAAGGCCCCCGAATCCCGGAACTAGCCCTGAACCACCTCCGAGCCCACCAGGGCTGCCAAAGAAGTTCCCGGCCCCGGGGAAGGTTTGAGGCTCATATTTCTCTTGCTTTCTCTTGAGCTCTCTTCCTCGAATGCTTAGAGTGAAGCTGACAAAGAACAGAGCCATGACTAGCACCATCTTGGTAGACCTCTCCATGTTTCTAATACTCCAAGCAAAGATGGTGATGGAGTGTAAGCTCGCCACTGTTAAATATATAACACGAGGAAGGTGGGTGTTTGGTGCTCTTTGAATGGGGCTATTGATTTCACACAACCAATGTCTCTAGTCCTGTTTTCATATAAAGCCTTGTGATTTTGGACTCAATAGAGTTGTAATGCGGTTTCTGTTTCCTTAGTATGCAGATTGAAATGCTCAGAGAGCGCTTAGTGACACATTATACTCTGAATTTTGACTAGTAATTTTAATGAGGTTGCAGAATGGTTTTAAATCCCCCAACCACCAACTAATTTGGTTCTGCTTTCAGATTTTCAGATGAGTATCGTGAGGAATGGAGGTTTATTGCTGCCTCACTCCGATTTATGACTTTAGAAGAAGATAGTTGGTTAGGTGAATTGCTTTCAATGTAGTTCTTTTTTTGGTGATGAATTGGATATTTTATTGTTCTGCAGTTTTAGCTGGATATTTTTGTTTTTTGCACACAAAAGTTCAAAACACACACACACACACATATATCACCAAATTGAGTCTGTGTTTAACTAGGAATTCTCCTATCAAGACCATAACCCTGAGTTTAGACTAAGCCAAAAAACTAATGCCCGGGTCATTTCAAAGAGTTGGTTGACACCAGTAGACCCACAACCATGTTCAGAGGTCTTTGATGTTGCGATTTTTAAGAATTTTATTTACAGATGTACCATGCCCCAATTATTCTTCTCGTGTTTCCAAATGTTTTACATTTGTATTTTTGAGAAAATTGATGTTTTAATCTTTAAAATCATATTTAATCATAATTTTTCAAAATTTAGGGACTTATTTATTTATAGATTTCAGAGGCTTTATCTACAAAAATATATATTTTGTTGAAAATTACATTAAAATACACTTATTTTAAAAAATTTTATATTTATGGATTTATTTATAAAATTGTACACATTCAAAAATTTAGACTTTTGTGTAAAAAATACACTAGAAAATTGAGTTGGATTCCATAAGAAATTAGGCTAAGAAATAGATTAAAAATTTCTCGTCGATGTGGAATTTCTGACCAAAGAATTGACATCCCATTATCATCTTCTCTTGGTGAGTAGGCTACATCTCTCAACTTTCTTCTCTATCTTCTAATTACTTTTTTATTCTATTTGATGTATTTAGATTAAAACTTTAGTTTCTTTTATTATTATATTTTAAATTTAATTCTTGAATAGCAAAAAGAGATTAGGGAGGGACCTTCGAACCCTCCCTTATCAAGACAATAGGTAAGTTTTAGGTTCATTTTCTTTTTTGCATGATTTTATCTTTTCTTTTAAGTTGGATACTATATCTAAGAAACTTAGAAATTTTCTTTCTCTTTCTCTTTCATTTGTAGGTAAACTCGAAGATAAGGCCACTAGGGTGGATATACCCCGTGCATAGTGAGACCTAGTGAGAAGGCTCCCAAAATCTTCTCAGGATCTCGTACACTTTTTAAACTGGGTGTATGAATCATTGAGTTTCAAATAGGCATGAAGAGGGAGTTGAGTCAAACTAAGCTCAAGAACCGGCTCGTTGCACAACTCAAAATAAAAATAGAACTACAACCAACCAGAAAGACCTATATCGATAGGCCTCCATAGTCCCATCATATCATTAGGTTGGTAGGCCTCCATGGCCCCTCTACATCATTAGATCGGCAAGCTTCCACAATCCTATCACATCATCAACTTAATAGGCTTCATGACTATGCCACATCATCAGGCAAGTTGGCCTCCATGGCCCTACCACCTCATTAGCTAGGTAGGCCTCCACAACTTGCCAATTGATTAGCAAGGCAAGCCTCCATGATCCTATCATTTCATTAGTTAGGAAAGCCTCCATAGCTCTGCTACCTTATAGGTTAGGCTAGTTTCCATGGCCTTGCCACCTCTTTAGCTCAATAGGCCTTCATGGTCAAGCCATTCCATAACTTTACTATGCTATGGTGGCATTGCCACAAATATTATTCTCACGACTATTATTGTGACTCTAGATTCATGATTCTTATAATCATCTCATCGTATCAACTCTCACTTCTCTCAACATGATAATTACACACTCATGTCACCAACTAGAGCTCTACACAAACTCAACAAGGGGAAGTTTCGGAAGCCAGTGATGGGGTCATTGAAACTATTTCAAAACCAAACCATCTCTAGGACCAAGTTGTCACCTATGCTTATCGGCATAGCTTCTAGAGAGGTTAGCACCAATCATGCACTAGTCATGCTACATGGCCACAACACTCTTTAAGGCTAATATCTTGGCTTCTCAAGCAAAATTCTCAGCATTAATGCTAGGATCACAAACAATGCTTCGAATTTAATGAGAAGATCCCTAGGCATTTAATAAGAAGATCTCAATTATGTGTTTTTGATGACAAGGTCAAGCCAAAGTCAAACTCTCTAAAGTGACATCCTCTTCAATAATTAATGCCAGCGAAATGTGAGCAAATAAGGATTCCCTACAATATGCTCTAACAATGCTACTCTCTTGTCACTTTGAAGCATACCTACAACCCCATGTCATGTTAGCTCCTAATACATGCATCCTTCCTTCCACTCGCAAAGCACCCATTGATTTGAGCACCAGAGGATCCTTGCCTAAGTCACTACACTGGGCGTAGACTTGTCTTATAGGTGAAGGATTGAGCAATAGAGGCAAGAGCTTGAAGCATATTTGATCTTGAACCAAAGCACTACAAGTTCTTGCTCTATTAACGACCAATCAAACCATTCTATATTTTATCCAAAAGGAGTTTAGTAACCTCTTAGCTTAGATCCAAGTCTTGACATTGATGGTCCAAAACCAAAATCAATAGTAACTATAAATGTAGCTCCCACCCAACTATCTTGTTATGTTACTCCAATCACACCTTTCTCAAATAGCACAAGTAGCTTTTACATAGACAAGTAGCCCCTCAAACATCTCCACCTCTACAAAAACACCAAGTCCAATGCATCTCTCCTAGTTTTTCAACCTCTATGAGCTCAACAAACACAATCAACTGACCCCATCTTATCACTCATGTTCTTAGGGAACCTCTTCACATCTAGTTTAGTACCTCCTTGAAGTATGCCATATCCCATGACATCCTCATCTAGACATTTGACAACTCACTAGTACCTTCATTAATTGATCAACCACCTCCACTATTCAAGATCCCAATAGTGGAACCTTACAGGTGTATTGCCAACCCCATAGAGTAAGTTCACTACAATTGCTTCATGATGGAGGTCTATGAAACTAAAAAAAGCATGATGTGCTAGGCCTTATGTCTGTCTTTGTGTGACAATGTTGTGGGATTGTACTCATCCCTTCCTTTTGCCTTAGTGACAAACATTGTTGACATTAGTTAAAAGTTTGTTACCCAATTCATCTATCTCATTCCTCACCTGAAGAATTCTACCTTAGTTATAGCATTGTGGCAACAATAGAGTGAGTCCTTCTAAACTTACATTAATCATGTCACCAAATTAGAGATGTAGACAATATGGTAGCCCTTGCTACGGTGGTTAGTGGACTCTAGCCTAATTTTCTCTTCTACACTTTGGCCAAAACTCTAATTGTAGACCTCCATGAGTTCATGATGTAAGCCAAGAAGTATATCAATGTCGAAGATGCCTTCTTGACCCCCAAAAGATATTGATCCATACTTAAAACCTCGACATGAGAAGTAGGAGCCAAAGCACCCTAAATTGAAATGTCATTTGGAAGAGCCATGCTAACCTGAAATGACATACGCTCCACTTAGACAACCTTGAATAGAGATCTTAGAAATTATGGACAACATCTTCGCCGACCTTAATTGTTGAAGTATACACACAACTTGCCAAACAATAACAAGTACTATGACAAGTAAGGTTTCCTAAGAGATAAAACTCCGTCATGGTAAAACCCCCTACATATCAACAATAATCCTACTATGCAACTATTCCCTATTATGGGGATTAGGGTAACCCCACCTTCTCCCTTTAGGGAATCTTCTGTGAATCACACCAATGAGGTTTGCAATGGCCACAAGATGGAGTGAGAAACATTTTGACCTTTGCATTTTAATTATGATCAAACTAGTGTTAACAAGTTTATTGAGCTATGATTAGCCTTATGGATATCCAAGATCTAAGCACATTAATATTAAAGTGCCAAGATGATGGCATGAAGAAGTTAGATTGATGATCACTTAAATATGAACATGATGATGCATTGGAGAACTTGAAGTTTATGAAGAGTTCAAGGAGCTTAAAGCGACTTCTAACTAGGTTTAGCTTTATGTTTATGTTAAATTGAGAATTGGATGATTAAATAGTTAGAGCTTTTTATTTGATAATTTAATTAACTTGGAAATACATTCATCAATGAATTATATATTTGTCCAAATTAACTTAATATTTTGTCAAATAGCAATTTAATTGGGATTTGCAAAATGAACTTTTAGCTGAATTTCTATCATGTTTGGTTGACCTAACTGGTCAATTCGGTTGCTCGAATCTACCGAAAGGAAAAATAGCATTATGTTTCTACAAAGCTCGATCAACTGAACTATAAGTTTGAATGTCCAAACTCAAAGGTGTAATCGTCCAAACTTGGAGTTTGGTCAAATGAACACGTGAGGACAAATCTTTGTGACTAGATTTTTTACTATTGGAACAAAAGGCACAAGTTTGGTCATTAAAACTTATCAAAGAAACGCAAGGGTGATTTCTAATGGTAAGATTTTGGTTCTAGCAGTTATATAGAGTCTTGAGAATTTTTTTTGTTTATTGAGGGAAAAGAGGTTTCATATTCTTAGAGCTAGATCCAACCTCCCAAATCCTTCTAACCCTAACAAAAGCCTTAATTAGCTTTAACTTTCAAATACTCACATGCTATTGTGTTCAATGTTGAGAGACTCTTGTTTGAGTGATTTTATTTATATTTTATCATACTTATTATATTTATCATTTTAACTCCTAGGTTGTTAGGAGAGAGTTGAGTGATCTTTTTGGTTTTAGGAGCATATTGAGAGTGCATCCTTCTTGATTTTTATGGAATGGTCAATTGGCTCTTGTTGTGGAGTAGTGCTTGCTGGTTTGAACAAGAGTTTGTAAGGGTGTGGATTCACCCAGACACAATGACAACTTTAATGAAGAGTTAAATTTATTAGAATTGAAATAAGGACCATGAAGTAGGTATGATTAGTAGTCAAACCATGTGTATCAGTTTACACTCTTTCTACTCTTTCATTTATCTTATGCAGTCAATTGTGATATATTAAATATTTAATTTTATATTAATTGAGAAGTTACATTATATGTGTTTATGGAAGATCATTATCATTTGTGCTTATTGGTTATTCTAATTGTGAATTAATTATATTCTTAAATGTGAAGGACTTTAGGTTATATTGAATGAAAATTTTCTACTATTATTTTAAAACTTTATTCACCATCTCTTAAGTTGCCATTTTGACTAATAATTGGCATCAAACCTTGGTGCTCTTAATTTAAGACTTACAAACTTTGAGTGTTTTCGACAATCTTTGATTTTTCATATTTCTTATTATGTTAGGTCATGTCTTTAGTAAGCTAATCTAATTACTTAAGGATGACACTTGGTTTCTAAATGTCTTATTATTTTGTCAACTCCTAATTATGTTAGTTTAAGAAGGGTCTTTTTGCCTTCAAATGATCTTCAAAATTTGTTACTTTTGTCCTCATAATTTTTCATCATTTTGTTACTTGATCATACATCTTCATGATATCCCCTATTATATCTAATTTATTTTTGAAAGATAGATATATTCTATTTTATAGACAATAATAAGAAGATTCATATGGATGGTATTCCAACAAGCTTCAAAGGTTACATAACTATACAGGATAATCTAGAACTCTTCTAATTCTTATCACTTTTCTATCAATGCTATTTGTATCATAGATATAGGGAGCTTGTATGTAATGTACATAGTTTTTAACTCTCTTAGTCTGATAATTTGAGCAACATGCATGCTTTATATTTATTCATATTATATACTCATGTTTGCTAAATTTCTCCATGTATATTCATGTGCTTAATTTATTAGACTCTTTTTTCATTATACATTTAGGACATACAATTTTTTTTCTTATATGACTATAGTCATTGATTATATTGGATTTTATTGATTTTATAATGTGAGGCTATTAGATAGTACCTGTGATATCTGGGTTTGTATAAAATTTCTAAGTTTGAATTTTCATGTACAACTAGGTCTCTGTGTGAGAAAATGCAAAATAAATACACCCACAAGGACTAGTGCAGAAATTTCAATAGCATGAACAATTCTTTTGTTATGCATCTATGACTCATCTATTTCACAATATTTTGTTTGGGTTGATTTTGGGTAAAATTATATCTAATCAAAATTTAGTTAGAATAATGACTTGAATACCACTAAATTATACTTTAAATGTGGGTTTCAATTAAATTTAAATCATGGTCAAATTTGATTAAAAATTAAGTTCAATTCAGACTCGAATTGTTGGGGAATTCAGGCTTAAGCTAGATTTAGCCAAAGTGGGCTAAATATGATAGATATTTAAGCCAAAGTTGGGCCCAAAATTTATTAACAAATATTTCCTAAAATAAAAATATAAATACTTACGAAAAATTTTCTGTCCGGATTTTTCTTACGAACAGATCCCTGGGATAAAATTTTTATAAAAAAATCCATAAAATCTTAAAATTACAAGTTGGCCCCTACAAAATCTAAGATTTGTAAATAAATCCCTCAAAAATTTCATATTCGTAAATAAACTCTTAGAATTTTTATTTTTCATAAATAAATTCCTAAAAGATTTTTTTTTATAAATAAGTTTAAATTTCATTATTTTATGAATGAAATTTTATGACAAGGACTTTGAAAATTTTAAAATCCTACAGTATGTTCTTTTTACAAAAAAACCTCTAAGACTTATAAATTTACAATTTCATCCACCCTTTATAAAATTTTTTTTGACTTAGCTCACTCATAAAGTTGAAATCGTGAGTGGATACAATTTTCTTTCATAACAAACATTATCCATATCCAAAACAAATAAAAAAAAAGGAAACCAATAAGATTTTCAGTTTAAAATTTGAATAAATTTTGGTTCAATCCAATTTGATCTTCTTGATGTCTATAAAAGCCCATTAGAACCCGCAAAACGAAAAAAAGGGATGAGGATATCATTGGGGAAAGATAATCATATCAGAAGGCAAAATCAAATTAGGAAGAAAGAAAAATAAGATGTAAGCTTTTATCTTGTCTTTTGCTTTTCTTTCTTTTTTTTTTTCTATTTTTTTTTTCTAGGACTTCATTGCTGCATCTCATCTTTGACCGACTCACTTTTAAATCAAACCCCAGTAACCTCTTGCTAAGCAAGTTTAGCCACTCGAACCAAGAGTTGACCAGTTGTTCGCTCAGGTCCTACTCCTATTCTCTCCTCATCTCCAAGTTGTCACTCCCATCATTGCTCACCATTATTGCTAGAGCACCTTCAACGACTAAGATGTCACCGGAGCATCTTTATTTGGCCATGAAGTTGTCGAAACACCTAAAAGTGGCTATAGTTGCGTCCTAATAGCTATTGTTGCATCCTGACGAACTTGTCCTCGACAGGCAGTCTACCACTGAGGGCCTTTGCCCTGATCGGCACCTCTATGCCTGTTGACCCTCCCGCCAGCCATCGCTTTGCCCACCCATGCCATCTGTGGGCCCTTTGTCGAGCCATCTTCCACTCTGACTCACCTACGCCTCGTACGGGCCCCCGTGCTGATCACCGCCAGCATCTGCCACTGCCTTTGACATCCCTTTTGGCTGTCTGTTGCCTCTAGTCAAGGCCGGATTTGACCCAAGTTAGCAGGATTTGGCCTTGAGTGTATCTAGAGCTAGGCACATCACCACCAGTCCTCATCACCACTACCGATGCCATCCCTACTGTGTAAGTTCGCGCGGCTTCTTGTTCGAGCCCAAGGGCCCTACGCGTTTACTAGCCTGCTGTCATTCCCTCACCTATCTCACGCCCTCACCGACCTGACCCATAATTTTAATCCCGCAAGCTGAGGCCCGATTTACACCGGAGTCAGTGCCAATCTAATTTCGACGTCTTTACCAGTTTCTGTCAGATACTATTCATGTACATAATATTATTCACGTAATTATTCATTATTTTTTAAAATTTTTAAACATCTTATAATTTTTTTAAGTTGAAGTTAAAAAATAATTGAAATAAAGTTAAATTTTAGTCAAAATATAATTAATAAAAAAATATTTTGGTTGAAACTGAAATGAAAATGATTTTAATCAAAACACGTTGATTTTTTTGTTCACGTGCATACGTACATAATCGTTCCATCGAAAGTAAAACAAAAAAAATTTGTGTCGGTCTTATCCCCATATGAATCGCTATTACGAGATTACACAGAGGTAATTGTTCTCGTATGTCTATAAATGTTCATCTGGATCATTCAGGTACTGAATTCATAATTGTACATCTAGATGTTTTAAACTCAACTGATTATGATGATGATTAGTTGTATTACATTATATTTAATAAATTATGTATGCATCAATTATATTTTAATAATAAGTTAAATTTTCTTACGTTAATTTTTAATTTTTTAATCATATTCATATTATTTCTCATATATTTTTTATATAATAATATATAAAAACAATAGTTAACTATCAAAATTAATTTTAATTAATTAAAATAATATTTAATATTGTGGTAAAATTAATTATAAATTCTTTCATAATTTTTAAATTTTTATAAAAATTTTTTTAAAATTTTATCGTATTTTTAATTTAAAATCAAACTACAATCAAAATATAGTCAAACTGTAGTCAACACACTAAAAAAAAAAAAAAATCTTTCGGCCGAAACTGAAACCGAAACGGACCAAACGCATCGATTTCGCTGGTTGTCAAAATTGAAACCAAAACCGATACTGAAAATCTTGATTAGAGAAGAAGATGGGGGTTAAATTAGGGAAGAAGAAAAAAAAAGAGAAAAATATATTAAAAAAAGTATTTGAGTTAATTTTAACGAAGAAAAAGAGCAAAATATATAAAAAAAAGTATTTGAGTTAATTTTAACTAAAAATTAAATATAATCAAAATTTAGTTAAAATAAAAGCCAGCACACCATCGAAATAACGGGTCGACTAGTTCTGATGACCTAAGACTGGGCTCTCTGTTAATCAACCAGTTTCTCAATTGGTTGTCCGATCTCGATGAGTTGGGATTGCCTTAGGCTCTCTATGGATCCACCGATTCTTCAATTGCTGAATCGCCTATTGAATCTACTAAATAAGCCCTTCCTTTTGCAAAAAAACCCCCAAGCTTCATAAATTTACAATATCCAAAACAAATATAATTTTTTAATCTCCCCATCAAATGACAAACAAATCTTTATTTAATTTAATGAGCAATTAACGTAATTTATTTCAATATCAAATCATATCAATAAAAAATATAAAAAATCCAAATTCTAAATTTGATTGTGATTTAAAATCTAATCAAATTTTAAATGATCCTTTTATCACCTATAAAATCTTAAAGAACTAAACTAAAAAGAGAAGAGAACAGAACAAAAGAGAAGGAGTGCATTGCAAAGAGCAGTTCCACTGCAAATTAGAGAGCAAAGCAAAAAAAAGAGCAAGAGAAGGCTCTTACCTTTCCTTCCTCTCTTCTTTATTTTATGCCTACTCTTTCTCTATCTCCCACTGAAGTACCTGCCACCATGCTCCAGCTTCGCGCATTTTGGCCATCTATGTGCCTATGTGGAGGAACCACTGTCAGAATCAAGCTGACCCATCTGCCTGACCCACGCCTTGCACCTCCCATCTCCGACTTGCACTTTGCCATGTGCGTCGTCTTTGCCCTCATTGCTGAAGCTCCCAACTCTAGGACCATCGCTGCTTGCTACTTCCACCATAATCTCTATGAACAATGAGAACTTTGAACCTGACCTCCCAATGGGTTCTCCGGCCAAGCCAGCTTCTAGATCGATGGCGTTGATGGTCACTCGGCTTGCCCCAGCCCAGCCTAAGGGCTTTGCTATCCTCGCTGGCTGCCAGTCTTACTCTTCCATGCCTTGTTGGACCTCTGACTGTCGCCTGTCACCTCCTACTGGCCAGGAAGTTGTTAAGACACTTTTGAGCGGCTATCATTATCTCCAGACGACTACCGCTGCACCCACCCCAACACTGACGTCGCCTCTAGTCACTATCCACCGTCATTTGTGGCTGGATCAGGGCAAGATCTGCCCAGATTTGACTCGAATTCAAGGGAGCAAGGCTTGGCCCTGCTCGAGTGGAGAACTGAGCAAGAGAAGAAGAGTGGCTCAGGCAAGGAAAAGAGGAGAAAATAAAAAGAAGGGAGAAAAAAATAAGAAAGAGAATAAAAAAGAACTAATTACTTATACCTCGTAATTACCTATATTATGTTTTTAAAAAATATTTACCTATACTTTCCTAATTATTATTTAATTAAAAAAATTTTTAAAAATTTCAATTTTATCTTCCGTTATTTTTCCAATTAAACCCTTAAAAATTTATTATTTATTATTTAACTTTCGAATATTTATAAATAATACCATGAAATTATTTTGATTTACAAAAAAATATTTTTTTAAATTATTTACAAATAAACGAGAGAAGGCGGCAAGCGCGCGGGCGCGGACGCCCGAGGTCGGCGCACGAGAGCGGAAGCCCGAGGCCGGTGAGCGGGTGCAGATGCCTGAGGCCGGCGCGCAGGTGCGAACACCGGAGGCCGGTAAGCATGCGCAAACGCCTGAGGACGGCGCGCGGGCGCGGACGGCTGAGTTCAGCGCGCAGACGCGGACATCGACCGGCGAGGGGTCTATTCGTAAAATTTAAATTTAAAATAAATAAAATTTGGACTTATTTATAAATAAAAATATTCAAGGAGTCTATTTTTAAATATATAAATATTAAACTTGTAATTTTAAATTTAAAGTTTTAAAACGTTCAATGTCTTTTTTATAAAATTTTATTTAAACCATGATAAAAAAATTTAGACTTATTTATAAATTAAAAAATTGAAGGGATCTATTTGTAAATGTACAATATGAAATTTGTAATTTTAAATTTTAAGTTTCAAACCTTCAATGACTTATTCGCAAAATTTAGTTTTAAAATAAATAAAATTTAGACTTATTTACAAATAAAAATATTTAAGGGATCTTTTTTAAATGTACAAATGTTAAATTTAGACGGGAAAATTTTTTTTAATTATATTTAAAATAAAATAAAAAAAATTTACTTATATGTAAATCAAAATTAAATGTTAAATTTGTAATTGAAAATTTTAATTATATTTAAATTGAAAAAAAAATCAAAATCAAAATATGTATAATATATAATTCCATTCAAAGTTATTCGGTTTTCAGTTTAAATATATAATATTGGTTTTGATTTTGATTTTTTTCAATTTAAATATAATTAAATTTAAACTGAAAAAATAAAATAGGTTTAAATTTTCGATTTTCGGTTTAAAATTTCAAATTACAAGTTTAATATTTGTATATTTATAAATAGACCCCTAAAACATATTTATTTATAAATAAGTTCGAATTTTATTATTTTTTAAATAAAATTTTACAATGAAGACATTGAAGGTTTTAAAACTTAAAATTTGAAATTACAAGTTTCATATTTGTACATTTACAAAATAGACCTCTTGAATATTTTTTTTATAAATAAGTCTAAATTTTAATCATTTTTAAAATTAAATTTTACAAAAAAGACATTGAAGGTTTTAAAACTTAAAATTTAAAATTACAAGTTTAATATTTATTTTGAATATTTTTATTTATCAATAAGTCCAAATTATATTTTTTTTAAAACTAAATTTTATGAATAAATCATTGAAGGTTTGAAAACTTAAAATTTAAAATTACAAGTTTCATGTTTGTACATTTTCAAATAGATCCCTTGAATATTTTTATTTATAAATAAGTCTAAATTCTTTTATCATATTTTAAATAAAATTTTACAAAAAAGACATTGAAGGTTTCAAACTTAATTTTACAATTATAAGTTTAACATTTGTATATTTAAAAATAGACCCCTTGAATATTTTTATTTATAAATAAATCCAAATTTTATTTATTTTACAACTAAATTTTACGAATAAGTCATTGAAGGTTTGAAAACTTAAAATTTAAAATTACAAGTTTCATGTTGTAGATTTACAAATAGACCCCTTCAATATTTATATTTATAAATAAGTCTAAATTTTTTATTAGGTTTTAAATAAAATTTTACAAAAAAGACATTGAAGGTTTTTTAACTTAAAATTTAAAATTATAAATTTAATATTTATACATTTAAAAATAGACCGGTTCAATATTTTTATTTATAAATAAATCTAGATTTTATTTATTTTAAAACTAAATTTTACGAATAGACCCCTCGTCGGCCAGCGTTCGCGCCTACTCGTCGGCTTCAGGCGTTCGCTCCCACGCATTGGCCTCGAGCGTCAGTGCCCGCTTATCGGCCTCGAGCATCCGCGCCCGCGCGCTAGCCTTAAACATTCGCTCCCGCACGTCGGCCTCCGGTGTCCACGCCCGTGCGTCGGCCTCGGGCATCACCGCCCGCGCGCTCGCCACCCTCGCCGCCAATCGTTTATAAATATTTGGAATTTTTTTAAATAAAAAATATTTCATGGGTTTATTTGTAAATGGTTTGGGAGAAAGACTTTTTTATAAATCTAACTAATTTCAGGGTGTTATTTACAAATATCCGAAAGTTAAATAATAAATAATAAGTTTTTAGGGGTTTAATTGTAAAATAACTGAGGGTAAATTCAAAATTTTTGGAGAAAAAAACAATTAGGGGGTGTAGGTAAATATTTTGAAAAGGGGGTAGTGTAGGTAATTACAGAAATTACGGATGGTTTTTCGTAATTAGTGGAAATTACGAGGGGGTGTAGGTAATTAGCCCAATAAAAGAATAAAAAATTGTTGCTAGAGGAACCCACGTGGTTTGGCAACAAAACGAAAAAAAGAGATAGAAGAAAAAAAGTTTATTGTAAATAAAAAAATAGTAAAATGAAATTTCACCTCGATTTCCATATTCATCATCAATGGACCTAGGGCCAGCTTAGGAAAGTCAATTTTGACCTAAGGTCAGTCCTTAAGTTAACTTGAAAGTTATTCCAGTTTAGGATTAGCCTGCGAATTTGTCCGAAAATCAACTCTGGCTTAGGGTTAGTTTGCAAGCTAGCCCAAAAGTCAAATCGATAAAACCAGCATGTAGACTGACCTAAAAGTGAAATCGACTCAAGACTAGCCCATGAACTTGCTTAAAAGTCATTCAATTAATGGACAACCCAATGGCTCTCTAATCAATTAAATCAAATTGATTAAGTAATTAAATTAATCAGATTAAAACTAAGTCAATTTGGTCAAATTAAGTAAACTAATTAAGCTAAAATTGACTTGATACAAATAAATCAGCAAAAGACATAAATTGATCAAATAAATAATGGACTAAATTCAAACTAAAATGGACCCAAATTCAAATTGGGTCAACCTAAATCATATTGGGTCCAATTGGTTCAAACCTAACTGCAATCAGGTTTAAATCGAACCAACCTAAATTAAATCAGCTCATACCAAACCCTAATTAGGTTAAACCAAATTTGAATCAAATTCTAATCAGGTCAAGTCAAGTTTGAACTAAACCCGAGCCTAATAAGGGTCCAACATAGTCTAAACTTGAACCCATTAAGGGATAAAACCTAGATCTATTAAGGATCTAATAAAAATCTAACAAGGGTTGGATCCAAGATCCATTAAAGATCTGATAAGAGTCCAATAAGGATTAGATCCAACATCTATTAAGAATCCAATTAAAAACTATTAAGGGTTGGATAGAAGATCTACTAAGAATCCAATAAGAACCTAATAAGGGTAGGATTCAAGATCCCCTAAGGATCCAATAATAATTCAATAAGAGTTAGATCCAAGATTCGTTAAGGATTTGATCCAATATTCGTTAAGGATCCAATTAGAAATCAAACATGAGTTAGATTTGAGATTCAATAAGGATAAAAGAATGATCAATTAAAGGTTAGATCCAAGATTCATTAAATATCTAATAAGAACTCATTAAGGATTGGGTCCAACATCCAATAAGGATCCAATAGGACCCAATAAGGTTGGATCTAAGATCTACTAAGGATCTAATAAGAACCCAATAAGAGTTGAATCCAAGATCCATTAAAGATCCAAGAAAATCTAATAAGAGTTGGGTCCAAGATCCACTAAGAATCTAATAAGAATCCAATAAGGGTTGGATCCAAGATCTACAAAAGATCCAATAAGAACCCAATAAGGGTTAAATTTAAGATCTATTGAGGATCTAGTTAGAACCCAAATAAGAGTTCGATCCAAGATCTAATAAGGATCCATTAAGAATCTATTAAGGGTGTGGGATCTAAGATCGATTATGGATCCAATAAGAATCCATTGATAATTGGGTCAGAGATTCGATAATGATTTAATAAGAACCCAATAAGGGTTGGATATAAGATCCATCAAGGATCCAGTTAAAACTCAAACAAGAGTTGGATCTAAGATCTAATATGGATCCATTAAAAATATATTAAGATTTGGATCTAAAATCCATTGAGGATTCAATAAGAACCCAAATAAGGGTTGAATCCAAAATTCAATAATGATCTATTAAGGGTTGGATCTAATATCTATTAAGAATCTAATAAAAATCCAATAGGAGTTAGATTCAAGATTTATTAAGAATCCAATAAGAACCCGATAATGATTAGATCCAAGATCTATCACATATCCAGTAAGAACCCAAAATCCACTAAGGATCCAATAACCTAATAAGAGTTGGATGCAAGATCTATTAAGGATCTGATAAAAATATTATGAGAGTTGGATCCAAGATTCACTAAGGATTCAATAAAGACCGAATAAAGTTTGGATTCAAGATCTATTAAGGATCCAATAAGAACTCAAATAAGGGTTGGATCCAAGATCTAATAAAAATCTAATAAGGATCTATTAAAAATCTAATCCAAGATCTATTAAGGATTTAATAAAAAATCAATAAGGATTGAATCCAAGATCCACTAAGAATTCAATAAGAACCCAATAAG
Source organism: Trichopus zeylanicus subsp. travancoricus (assembly GCA_005019695.1). Classification (NCBI taxonomy): domain Eukaryota; kingdom Viridiplantae; phylum Streptophyta; class Magnoliopsida; order Dioscoreales; family Dioscoreaceae; genus Trichopus; species Trichopus zeylanicus. The sequence continues at coordinate 4,559 of RXID01014780.1, read as the reverse complement.
GGTTCATTAAATCCATTAAGATCCATCAAGAATTCAACAGAGTTCGAACCAAGATTCAATATGAATCAAGTCGAAGGTTTGATGGAATCCATTAAATAGGTCAATCTTAAGTCTGAATATCGAATTGAACCAAATTAGGCTTGAATCAAAACCAAGTCTGATCGTAGAATTAAATCAAACTAAACTTGAATCAAAATCAAGTCTGAACATTGAATTGAATCAAATTAGACTTAAATCAAAGTTAAGTGTGAACATCAAATTGAATCAAATTATACTTAAATCAAAGCCAAGTCTGAACATTAAATTGAATCAAATTAAACTTAAACTAAAGCCAAATTTGAATATCAAATTGAATCAAACTGGACTCAAACTAAAACCAAATTTGAATCAAATAGAACATAAATCAAGCAAAGTTAATTGACAACAAGCACAAAGCCATTGACAATACCTTAATTTCAATTAACAATAAACCTATTCGAGTCTATTTTGGCCAAAATTTGACTTAGTCAAAATTTAGTAAAAATGCAGAATTGAATGCTACTAGATTATGATCCAAATATGAGCTTTAATTAGACCTAAATCATGATCAAATTTGATCAAAAATTGAGTTTAATTTGCATTTGAATGTTTGAAAATTTTGGGTTTAAATCAAAGCGAGCTCATTGGGCCAAATATTTGAATCAAAATTAGACCAGAAATTCATCAAATATCTAAGCTGAAATGAAGATATAAAATCTTTGTAGATAGAACCTTGGACCAAATAAATTTTATGAATAAGTCCCCAAAAAGTTCCAAAATTTCAAATCAACCTCTGAAACCTAGGGTTTGCGAATAAATCTCTCAAAATTTTATATTCATAAATAAACCTTTGAAATTTCTGACTTTTACAAATCAGCCACCTGAAAATTTTTATTTGCAAACAAGTCTATATTTTATTTAAAAAAACCCTAGGGCACCGTTTGGTTTGAGATCAGGATTAGGATCATGACTAATGAACCACTTTTGTAAATTAATATCTTTTTATCAAAATTAACACTATAATAATTTAAAGTTCGAAAAACTTTTCATTTTTTATAATTATTTAATATAATAATGGTATAAAATAAGTAATATCAATTTTGTAAGAAAAAAAATAATTCTGAAAAATGCTAATCCTAATCCTAATCCTAAACCAAATGGTGCCTAGAATTTCAAAATTTTACAAATGTATTCTTTTTTGTAAAAGTTCCTTGGAATTTATAAAATTACATTTTAGTTCAATTTTTTAAGAAAAATTTGCAAATAACCCCCTTAAAAATTAGATATCACAAATAAGTATAATTTTCATTCATAAATAAACAAATTAAATCCTCATCCATATTTACATTCATTCCAAATTTGAATCTGAGAATTCCAATCAAATATCCTCACCTAATATAACCTTCCAAGATTATCAATTCATGATCTATCCAAAAAAGGCAAAATCAATAATTAAAAAAGGAAGAAAATAATCTTTCATTGTGGAATGATTGGGTCCATCTAGCAAAATAAAAGGGGGAATCAAAATAGAGAAAAAAAGATAGAGTAACAAAGAATGGAGACAGAGCAAGAGAATAAAGAGATCATCAAGAAAGGATCAGGAGTAGCAACAGAAGATAAGGATTGGTACTTTCTCACCTTTCTCTTTCCTTTCTTCTCCTATCCTTCTCTTCTCCATTTTGTCCCTCGTTCTCTTTTGCATGAGAGGATCCCGACTCCTTAATGCTATGTTGATACTGCCACATGTTGTGATGCCCACATCTATGCCCTGCTTCCACTCCCTTGCCTAAACCCCAGCTTCGCTAGACCTCCTTGCCAAAGGGGAAGCTGCATTGGTCTTCCCGCTGACCCGACTTTGACTCTCATAGTCAAAAGTTGTGGCCGCCACCCTTCGTGGCCATAGTTGCCTCCCACATATCTCTAGCTTGGATCTTGCTGAATCTTGACTAGCCAAGCCGCACACATCTAGCCACCACCGCTCCAAGCTCTACATTGCACAACCTGAGCTACCTCTAGCTGTCCCTAGCTGATGCAGCGGGAAGAGGGGGCATGAGGGGTCGGAGAAAGAGCACCGTCTTCTCTTGATGCAGAGGGAGAAAGCACGAGAGATAGGGAGAAGATCACCGTCTTCACTTGATGCAGCGGGAGGAAGGCATGAGGAATAGGGAGACGATCACCGTCTTCTCGCAATGATAGATCCGCTTGATGTAGCCGGAGGGGGCACAAGGGATAGGAAGAAGATCACCGTCTTCTCACCACGATAGATCCTTGAATCCATAAGGAAGATAAAAGGGGAACAAACCCAAAATAAGAGAATATTATTGATAGAAAAGTCTTCTTCCTTTTGTTACAACCTTGGGCTGTATATATAGCCCTCTGATAAACTTAGAGTCCTACTTGGTATAGAATAAAAATAGGACTTAGACTCTACTAAGAATTCTACTTAACATATCTTAAATAAAGATATATAAATCATATTCCTTATTGGGTTAGGACTGTTATTGACTCGAACTGATAAATAAATCATAATTTTGATCAATATAAAATCCGAATTATCCAAAATAGTAAATAAGAGACTTTTAGGAATCGATCTCAGCTTTCCAACGGATAGTTATTTGCTGAATTTGGATCAATATCTTAGGAGATATGGCCTTTGGACTGTAGCTGTACGAATCTTGACGGATCCTGATTGGAGTTGGAATTCAACTTGGACTGGATCTCTAATTTTACTGTGAAAAAGATGTAGTTGTCCTACATCAGACCCCTCCACTTGTAAAAGACTTGTCCTCAAGTCAAAGATTGGAGTCTCCGTTGGTGCAGTTATGCTCCTCTTGAACTCTTTCCAACATAAAACTTGATGATGTAAACCAATAAGATTTCTTCGAGTAACATCTTCAGCACTTTGATTTCCTATTTTCCTTCGACACAACCACTTAAACTTTTGCAGGATTCCTTTTGACCTTATTTGAAATAAATTTTTTGTATACACCAACTTATGATTTGTTCTCATGCAATGAAAGTATTCTTCGCAAGTTTGCTGACAATTGTAACAATAATTTGGATATGCCATTGCAAATTTCGAATCTTGCATAGTGATAACTCCTGTAGAAATTTTCTCTAGTTGTTCAAGAGAGTTGGCTTTTGATGACTTCAAAGAATAATCTTGACTAGCACAGTCAATATTTTCACAAGTAAAAACTCTTTCTTGCAGCCTTCAAGATTGTCAACTGATTCATATGAATTCTCATAGATAATATCTTGAAAATTTTCTGTAACATCCAAAGCTACTTTTGTATGATCTTCTAATTCATCAAAGAAAGAATCTTTGGGGCTCTCAATAAATTCTTCACTAGTTTGTTTGTCTTCCACACGATCCACAGCCTCTTCTTTGACTTGATAATTCAATACTAGAGGAAAATTACTAAGATGTGGAATTAATACCTCATGGTTGTCTCCATTGATTTCAATGCCAGAAGCCTTTGGATGAGAGATCTGTTTTACCTGATTTTGATCCCCTTTTGAGAACTTTATATTGAATAGTTTAACCATCTTCAGCCATGAGCGAAATTTTGGTTTGCTTTCACGTATTCTTTGGACTTGAATTTGCTCCCACCAAGATGAAGCATAACCATCAAGCTTGTATTCAACAATTTTCACCTTCTTCTCTTCAGGAATCTCCATAAACTTAAAGAATTTCTCAACTTTAGCGATCCAAATAAATAAATTCTCATAGCCATGAAAGTATGGAATATTCACCTCACCATGGTTTTGGTTTTCCTGAATAGCTTCGTCTGTTGATCTCCAAGACATCGGACCGCGAGCCTCTTCGACGATCAATTGATGAACTTGGTTCTTAGTTTCAATCTGTTTCAAAGCTTCATACTTCCTAGTGATAGAAGCAAGAAAATTTTGTTTAATCAAATCTCGAATTTTGATAATCTCCTAGATCACTGTCCATGGAGTTGTTGCCACCAACTACGATCAATGGAGTTGAGCTCAGGAACAACGTTGCTCTGATACCACTTGATGCAGCGGGAAGGAGGGGGCACGAGGGGTCGGAGAAAGAGCACCGTCTTCTCTTGATGCAGAGGGAGAAAGCACGAGAGATAGGGAGAAGATCACCGTCTTCACTTGATGCAGCGGGAGAAAGGCATGAGGAATAGGTAGAAGATCACCGTCTTCTCACAATGATAGATCCGTTTGATGTAGCCGGAGGGGGCACAAGGGATAGGAAGAAGATCACCGTCTTCTCACCACGATAGATCCTTGAATCCACAAGGAAGATAAAAAGGGAACAAACCCAAAATTAGAGAATATTATTGATAGAAAAGTCTTCTTTTTTTTGTTACAACCTTGGGCTGTATATATAGCCCTCTGATAAACTTAGAGTCCTACTTGGTATAGACTAAAAATAGGACTTAGACTCTACTAAGAATTCTACTTAACATATCTTAAATAAAGATATATAAATCCTATTCCTTATTTGGCTAGGACTGTTATTGACTCGGACTGATAAATAAATCCTAATTTTGATCAATATA
>RXID01014779.1:0-45755 GCA_005019695.1 Trichopus zeylanicus subsp. travancoricus | reverse complement strand
AGAACTTCAACTTTCTGTAAATAAGCCCTCAAAATTTTTATTTGAAGATAAATCAAAATTTTGTTCAAAAAAGGCCCTAACATGTTGATTCTGCAACCAACAAAAATGTTCTTACAAGCAATAATTATTATCTACACAGAAGACATCAAGATTAAGAAATCAACCAGTGTACATGAAATTTGCAAAAAATTTGCAACACACTTTCAATTAACACACACACCACTAAGTCTTGAAATGCAATTGAAGAATCAATCAAAAGTAACGCCCAGTAAAAACATTATCGAAAAGCAAATCACTGCAAGCTTATGAATTTATATGAAATGTAACATTACCAGCCTTTACTTCAACATTAAAATAGCTGGAATTGATAGCCATATTAAGTGGCATGATTTTTTTGTACCATAAGCCTATGAAGCATGGCTTCAAACATAGCCATATAAATTTTGTCCCCATGACTTGCTGTTAATTTTGTTGATTGGCTAGAATGCTATAAAAACATTACTTTCAAAACTCAAACAACAATACATGGCAAAATAATATGTCAAACAGGATCAAGATTTATGCTGCTACAGAAAAAGTAGTAAACAAAATATAGCTTCTCATAAATAAATATTGAGAACATCCAAAATAGTAGTTTTTGACAGAAATAGGATTTATTAATTTTGTAAATGAAAAATCAGAGAGAAAGAGAGAGAGATGTAGCTTACCTCACAAAATGCCCTGATTTGATCTGCTATCTAAGAACCTTTAGCTTCAATTTCGGAGAAAAGAATCTTGAACCATCAAATTTTTTGACTTATCATTCCAGAATGCATATTTGCGTTCATTCATAATTTTAAACAAAGACATATACTGAACATATATGTTGAGAAACCATATAGAGTAAAATGTCAAAATTTTGAAGGTGATCATATAAACAGCACATATTGGCTTTTTTCAGCCAATATTATGAAAGTAACTGTTGTTCTCCACACAACACCATATAAGAAATATCAACCGGCTTTGACATTTTAAGAACTCGTACCAAGGGTAGGAATACATTATGGGTCCTACCAAGAACCTCCTAATAAAACAGTAATCATAAAAAATTGAATTATGCTGAAGTAGAAGTTGAGAAACTATGGGTGCAGTCATTAGAGAAAAATGGCAAAATTTTGGAAAGATAACACTTCCAAAAGTAATGAATATATATTTACAACACATGTTGGTTTCCATCATTTGTTTTCAACTGTTTTTGACATTTTAAACCTCTGAAAGCATGTTCAAGAAGCACCTAATGAAATAGAATTACAGAAATCATATAACAGAATGCAACAAATAAAAAAAAAAAAGAGATAAGGCAAATAACAAGAAAACACAAGCTTCCTCCAATCGAGAATAGCAACAAGTAATCGGCACAACATTAAGCAATCCTTCCACAGAAAATTGGTCATGAGAAAACAGGAAAGCTGGATTGAGACAAGGTGTACACCGTGTATCCTTTCTCCAAAATATCAAGAAAAACACAGAAAAGAAAGAACTCAACAAATAATCAGAACAGCGAAATCAAGAGTCATATGGAAGACCATACTAACCCTTAGAAACCTTCAGACTTTGGAGATGCGTCCCAATGCTGATATTATAATATAAGCACACACAAAAAAGGAAAGATTGAATTGAAGAAACCCTAACACACATCTCAAAAAAAGGGGAGATGAAAAACCCCCAAGACAAACATTTCTCAGCAGTCAAAACTGATCATCAAATCAAACCCTAACCTCTAAAATCACTATCAGCGACCAAATCCCACCAAATGGATATAGGAGGGGCAGGGAATTCGTTCATACCTGCAGATTGCATCAACGACAGAAATTAGAAACTGATAGATGTCATGATAGAGTGCTAATGTAACAAGATGAATTCCAGTTGCGAACCAACCTCATTAACAAGATCATCATAAATAGCTGGATTTACGCATCATGGGTTCAAATTGATGTAATATTCACGAAATTTGCTAAATCATTATAATAGAAAGCCAAAATCATCGAAACAATCGCCAGTTAACCAGTGGTCGAGGCACTGGACTTGCAAGAGACAGAATCTGCATAAAAGGCAAATCCGCGGACCAGATCTGACAAATCCCAGAGAAGTCGCTCAAATTTCACTCGCAAATCTGAAAGAAATCGCTCCATTTTCGCTCACAAATCCCAAAGAAACCGTTCCATTTTCACTGGCAAACCCCAAAGATATCGCTCCATTTTCACTCAAAAGAATGATATTGCTCCACTTTCACTCATATCAAAAATCCCAAACCATCGAAAACCGAAACTCCCCAAAAAAATGCGCAAAAACAGGGCTATATTCGCCTGCGGCCATCCTAATCGAACCCTAATCTACGAAAAACCCCAATTTCGACACTGCACGACGCAAACCAACCCGACTGGCCAAGAATCAAGAAAATTACAACAAGAAAAAGATAGAAGGAAAGAGAACCTCCCGTCCGGAGAGGGGCTTGGACGGCATGAGCTGCGAGATCTGCTCGTCGAGGTTGCCGTGGGAGCTCAGGGCACCGAATTCGTGCCATCTTCTTCTCCCCATGCGGCATCGACCAAACCCTAGCGCGGCCTTCTCTCGATCCCGCACTCGATTGCATTTTCTTGTTAAACTCGGTTCGGCCTTTCGGAGGGAACAGGAAATAGAAAACAAAATTTTGGGAGTGAGGAGGGGAAAGATAAAAAAATCGTCAATTTCCTTATATTTTAACCGACTCAGTTTAGTTACTTACATCTCGCTTCTAATAATTTTTTTTCTAGTAATCAATTACATATCATTTCTTAAATTTTTATTAAATTATATTATTTTAAAATTTTAGAAATTATTTATAACTTTGTAAAATTTTGATAAATTACGTATTTTTAAAAAATTTTAAAAAATTACAATTTTTTTAAATGTTCTAACTTACATTTTTTCTCCAAAATTAAAATTTAAATATTTTTGTATTATTAGATGTATTATAAAAATTTTATCCGGTATATATCTGTCATTAAAATTAAAAATATTTGGAGTGAAGTAAAAAATAAAGATACTTATCACTTAGTTAGATAAAAACTTTGTTAGTTATATCATTATTGTAAAAAACTCTTTTTTGTTTAGTTAAAAACTTTATCTCATATTAAATCTTAACCTAATATATAAAATAACTATTTTGTCCCTAATTTAGTTTAAATATATTTCAATCCGATCTCGAATTAAATTTAAACCCGATAAGTAAAATGATAATTTTGTCATAATCTAATTTAAACTTGTTTGACTCGAATCTTAACTAGAACTAAGATTTAATATATATCATATTTGAGGTCCATTATAAATTAGATTTTGAATTGTTGCTCGTGTTCTCCATTACATTAATATATACTCGATTGAAAGTATCTTCGTTCTTTCACTTCAATTTAAATGATGTCAAACAATATTTATTTTCTAAATATTATCGATTGTAATGATAAATTTGCATCAGAAATTTTTTTAAATATATCAAGTAATAAATAAATATATATATATAATTCTTTAAGTTTCAAGAATAAATGTATAATTATATGAGATTTTTAAAGTTTTAAGAAACAATATGCAATTTGATAAGATTTCAATGAGTTATATACAATTTTTTTTATTTGAAGAATAAATATGTAATTTACTAGGATTTTTAATGAGTTATATGTAATTGATCCAGTTTTAAATTACAATAGTAATTTCATTAATAGATTTTCTTTCGCTGTTATATCTACTGTCTCCAGTGAATAAAAAAATATTTTTTTTCCTTATTACTTCTCCCATTGCTCTTGTTATAACAAGTAATTCGGCTTTTAGATTTTCTTTCATCCAACCATTTTCCGCCAATTCTGTCCAAAAAAATGCATCAGAAATAATACAAGTAGGATCCACTTACAGATATAAAAAATGCATCAATCATCGAGAAAAATCTACCGGATATTATTGATTTTCTAAAAGGGGGACTTATGGAGGATAGCATCCTTAGCTCATGAGTTGATCCAGGCTTTTCATTTGCCTTCCAGCAAGCCATCTATGTGTATCAAGCTTCATCTGCAGAAGGCATTTGATTTTGTTGATAGAAACTTCCTCTTAAATTTGTCGAGATTTAGAGTTTGTACCACAACTCCTTTCTTCTCATTGGACTTGTTGTCTGCCATGTAAGCCAATTTCTAAATCATACAAGCACTTCAATTCAGGCTACCTCATCTCACTAAGATGTACCTATTCATCGAGGTGTAGAATCTCCAGAGGTGGAAGCTTCCATCATTACTACCTGATGCTCTGAAGGATAAACTCGAAAAGCACGCCCTCTTCAAACTGATTTTGAGCTTGAATTTATTCGACAGGGCCGACAGATATCCCATGCTTGTCCAAATCTTTTAAATTGAAGCTAGTGACATATTGGCCAATTGCTCACAATTCAGTGGGATGACATCGATAAATTTCATTTTTTTTGGAAGACACAGACAATATAACCTATGCGATGGAATAATATGATAAAAAGAAGATAAATTAACTAATTCTTCAGTGGCCTACACGTTGTGTCACGAGAGGTACATACCACTATGGGATCACGAAAGGTAGGCAATTGTGATTAAAGAATTTCTTCATTCCAACCAAACTGCAATAATGTGCCCTACAAAACAAGATGATAGTTGTGTTTTATGAGATCAAACGGAAAAAAGATATGATCAACATCAAAATTTAAAGTAATGAGTCAAAAACTCGTTGGAAATAACTCTAATTGCTAAAAAGACTAAAAAAATATCAAAAAAAGAAAAAGGACGAGGAGGATAATTTATCTTGCAAGATAGCAGAGGAGTGATGATTTCACTTTACAAGCAATTAAAAACATTATATTGTAAAAAAAAATGGAGAAAATTAAGATTTAAAATCTATAAGAATTGGTTAGATTTCAGAATTTTGAATTTTAAAATCCACCTTGTGACTCGTTGGACTCTAAAGATTTTTCTTCTTTTTTACCGAATTATATATAAACTTCTAAAATTTATAAATTCATAAAAAAATTCACTTCTTAAGAATTTATAAAAATTTTCAAAATTTATTTTGTCTAATAAAAATTTTCAAAACAAACATACTATTTAGATTTTTAAATCCACAAATGTGAAATCTAAAATTTTAAAAATATAGAGAACTTCTAAAACAAAATAATATCACGGGCTGCTTGGCTAGCAAAAATTAGAGAGATGTATTTGGAAGTGAAATTACTTTGTTGTTTAATTGTTCACAAGTGAAATTTTGAAAGTCAATTCACTTTTGAACACTTTGGATACATAAGTAAAAAATAAAATAAATTTTATTTTCATATTATTTGATTTGAAATGACTTGTAAAAATGAATTTAAGAATAATAATAATAATAATAATAATAATAATGATAATAATAATAATAATAATAATAATACATATAATAATAATATATATATTTAAAATTATTTATAAAAAAGTTAAATAAAATAAATATTTTACATAAAATAAGTATACTTGTAAAATATACTTTCATCCAGTCAAATCTTAAGAATAAATTATTTTTAATTATTTTAAAAATAAGTCAAAAGTAAAGAGAAGTGAATTTTTTAAATTTTCATCGTAAATAATATGTTATAGGAAAAAAAATGTCGATTAATGCTAAAATACCCTCAAGGAAAAATTACAGGAGGCTTTGTGAAAAAGATCAATTAATTAAGAAAAACAAACCACGAGGATCTCCCTCTTTAAATATCATTGCCCACAGGGGCCAAAGGACGCAGTGGGCTGCTCTTGCGAAGGGAACCCCACATGGACAACCTATAGCGTCTCTCTCTCACAACCACCTCTTCTTCCTCTGTTGCTATTCCGTCCGCGCTCGATTCCTCGTCTCGGAGACTCGCTGAATACATCTCGTGTTGCGGCAGTGCTTCTCCACTTGCCAGCGTAGGACTCATCTCTGGCCGATGGTGTCCCCTTTCGAGTCTTGCTGGCAGGTATATCATCTCCATCCTACTGTCCATCTGTAGGTTCAAAAATAAATAATTTATTTATAAGTAAATATAATATTATAATAAATTAATATTAGGAAATACTAAGTTAATTAGAGAAATTAATATAAATTTAAAAATGACCCAAAAATAAAAAATTTTATAATTATAATACAATTAATTTAGGATTTATTTAATATATATTTCTTGTTAAATAATTTGGTAAATGTAAAATACATATTTTCCTAGAAATATAATTTATTACTTCAAAAATTAATATAATTGTTGAAATGGCCCATAAATGAAGACTTATATAAATATAATAAAATTAATTCAAGATTTGTTTTCTATATTCCAGCTAGCAAGTTAAATAATTTCATAAATTTAAAACTACAATTTTTAAAAAATAATTTATTTTTAGTGAAATAAATATTTTAAAATTAAAACAAGCAAATGAATTCAAAAATAAAAAATTTAAAAAATGGTCTAAATATTATATAAATCCTTCATTTAATTTTTGGACTCTACCCAAATTTCCAAGCATTAGATGAATTCCTCTCAAAATTTTCAGAATTCAAAATCGAAATTGTAGAAGGGTTGGAATTGTCTAATTCTATCAATTTCGAATTTTGGAATCGAACTAAACACTGTAATTAAGGAATTAAATTTTTAATTCATCTAATTTTCTCAATTTCTGGGTTTTGGAATCCATCCAAATAAACCCTTAGTGTCAATTCAGCTTGATTCCCAATCTAGAATTGAGAAATTGGTCAATTCTGTCAATTTCGAGAAATTTAGGGAATTGTTGGAATTGTCTAATTCCAATGTTTGAATGAGTATTTTCTTGATGAAATTAGAAATTGATTAATTTCCTCACTTTTAGAAAAATATATTAAATTTAGGTACAAAATAGTAAAAAAATATAAATATAATTTGCAAACAAAACATATATACTATTTCTAAAAAATAAATATTTTATTTATAAGTGAATAGAATAATATAATATATTAATATTAGAAAATACTTAATTAATTAAAAAATTAATATAAATTTAAGAATTGCCAAAAAATGAAGAATACTATAATTATAATACAATTAATTTCGAATTTATTTATTTTTTTCTTATTAAATAGTTTAATAAACGTAAAATACATATATATTAAATTTAATATTAAATTTCGTACAAAATATTAAAAAAATATAAATCTAATTTACAAACATAATGTATATCCAAATTTTCAAAAATAAATATTTTATTTACAAGTAAATAAAATAATATAATATATTGATATAAGAAAATGCAAAGTTAATTAAAAAATTAATATAAATTTAGAATTGGCCCAAAAATAAAGAATTCTACAATTATAATATAATTAGTTTACGATTTATTGAATATATTTTTTTCTTATTAAATATTTTGATAAACATAAAATATAATATATATTAAATTTAAAAGTAAATTAATTTCAAAATAAAAAAGGTTTAAAAATTATCTAAATGTTATACAATTTCATCATTTAATTTGTAGGCCCCACCGCAATTCACAGGAATTAGATGAATTCATCGCGAAATCTTTAAAATTCAAAATCAGAATTTGAAAAAGATAGGAACTATCTAATTCCCTCAATTTCAAATTTTAAAATCAAACTAAACGCTGTAATTAAGGAATTAGACTTTTAATTCCTTCAATTCTTTCAATTCCTGGGCTTTGGAATCCTTCCAAACAAACCCTTAGGGGCATTTTAGATACATTCTCAATCTGAAATTTAGAAATTGATCAATTCTGTCAATTTGGAGAAATTGAGGGAATTATTGGGATTATTTAATTGCAGTGTTTGGATGAGTATTTTTTGGATGGAATTAGAAATTGATTAATCGTCTCAATTTTAAAAATTAGATTAAATTTAATACCATATTTGGGACAAAATTAAAAAATATAAATATAATTTACAAATACAAAATATATATTTCTTAAAAAAAATTAATTTCAAAATTAATATAAATTAAAAAATGGCAGAAAAATAAATAATTCTATATTTATAATACAATTAATTTAGAATTTATTTAATATATTTGTTCTAATTAAATAATTTGATAAATGTAAAATACATATATATTAAATTTAATACTAATTTTTGTATAAAATGCTAAAAATATATAAATATAATTTACGAACATAACATATATCCTATTTTTCAAAAATAAATACTTTATTCATAACTAAATAGAATAATAAAAAAATACTAATATGAGAAAATGCTAAGTTAATTAAAAAATAAAATAAATTTTAAAATGACCCAAAAATAAAGAATTCTACCATTGTAATTCAATTAATTTATAATTTATTTAATATTTTTTCTTATTAAATAGGTTGAAAAACGTAAAATACATCTATATTAAATTTAAAATTAAATTGGTACAAAATATTAAAAAAATATAAATCTAATTTACAAACATAACATATATCTTATTTTTCAAAAATAAATAATTTATATATAAGTAAATATGATAATATAATAAATTAATATCAGGAAATGCTAAGTTAATTAGGGAAATTAATATAAATTTAAGAATGACACAAAAATAAAGAATTCTATAACTATAATATAATTAGTTTAGGATTTGTTTAATATTTTTTTTGTTAAATAATTTGCTAAACGTAAAATACATATTTTTCGAGAAATATAATTTATTACCTCAAAAATTAATATAATTATTGAAATGGCCCATAAATGATGAATTATATAAATACAATAAAATTAATTAAAGACTTGTTTATTATATTTCAGCTAACATGTCAAATAATTTCATAAATCTAAAATTACAAATTTTTAAAAATAATTTATTTTTAATGAAATAAATATTTTGAAATGAAAACAAGTAAATGAATTCAAAAATAAAATTTTTTTTAATATGGGCAAAATATTATATAAACCCATCATTTAATTTATGGACCCTACCGAAATTTCTAGGAATTAGATGAATTCCCCTTAAAATTTTCAGAATTCAAAACCAAAATTAAAAAAGGGTTGGAATCATCTAATTCCGTCAATTTCGAATTTTAGAATCAAACTAAATACCGCAATTAAGGAATTTGACTTTTAATTCTTCCAATTTTCTCATTTCCTAGGTTTTGGAATCAATCCAAACAAACCATTAGTGGCTGTATGGTTGAATTCTCAATCTAGAATTGAGAAATTGTTAGATTGAGAAATTGGTCAACTCTGTACATTTTGAGAAATTTAAGAAATTATTGAAATTGTCTAATTTCAGTGTTTAGATGAGTATTTTCTGTATGAAATTAGAAATTGATTAATTCTCTCAATTTTAGAAAATATATTAAATTTAGGTACAAAATAGTAAAAAAAACATAAATATAATTTACAAACAAAACATATATAGTATTTTTCAAAAATAAATACTTTATTTATAAGTGAATAAAATAATAGAATATATTAATATTAGAAAATTCTGACATAATTAAAAAATTAATATAAATTTAAAAATGGCCAAAAATGAAGAATACTATAATCATAATACAATTAATTTAGGATTTATTTAATATATTTTTTCTTATTAAATAGTTTGATAAACGTAAAATACATATATCCGATTTTTCAAAAATAAATATTTTATTTATAAGTAAATAAAATAATATAATATACTAATAGGAGAAAATTCTAAGATAATTAAAAAATTAATACAAACTTAGAATTGGCCCAAAAATAAAGAATTCTACAATTATAATACAATTGATTTATGATTTATTGAATATATTTTTTCTTATTAAATATTTTGATAAACAAATAATACATCTATATAAAATTTAAAATTAAATTTGGTACAAAATATTAAAAAAATATAAATCTGATTTATAAACATAACATATATCCTATTTTTCAAAAATAAATAATTTATTTATAAGTAAATATAATATTATAATAAATTAATATTAGGAAATGCTAAGTTAATTAGAGAAATTAATATAAATTTAAAAATGACCCAAAATAAAAAATTCTATAATTATAATACAATTAATTTAGGATTTATTTAATATATATTTCTTGTTAAATAATTTGGTAAACGTAAAATACATATTTTCCTAGAAATATAATTTATTACTTCAAAAATTAATATAATTGTTGAAATGGCCCACAAATGAAGACTTACATAAATATAATAAAATTAATTCAAGATTTGTTTTCTATATTCCAGCTAGCAAGTTAAATAATTTCATAAATTTAAAACTACAATTTTTAAAAAATAATATATTTTTAGTGAAATAAATATTTTAAAATTAAAACAAGTAAATGAATTCAAAAATAAAAAAAATTAAAAAATGGTCTAAATATTATAAATCCTTCAATTAATTTATAGAGTCTACACAAATTTCTAAGCATTAGATGAATTCCTCTCAAAATTTTCAGAATTCAAAATCGAAATTGAAGAAGGGTTGGGATTGTCTAATTCTATCAATTTCGAATTTTAGAATCGAATTAAACACCGTAATCAAGGAATTAAATTTTTAATTCATCCAATTTTCTCAATTCTTGGGTTTTGGAATCCATCCAAACAAACCGTTAGTGTCCATTCGGCTTCATTCCCAATCTGGAATTGAGAAATTGGTCAACTTTATCAATTCCGAGAAATTTAGAGAATTGTTGGAATTATCTAATTCCAGTGTTTGAATAAGTATTTTCTGGATGGAATTAGAAATTGATTAATTTCCTCAATTTTAGAACATATGTTAAATTTAGGTATAAAATAGTAAAAAAATATAAATATAATCTGCAAACAAAATTTATATACTATTTTTTAAAAATAGATACTTTATTTATAAGTGAATAGAATAATATAATATATTAATATTTTAAATTCTGAGTTAATTAAAAAATTAATATAAATTTAAGAATGGCCAAAAAATGAAGAATATCATAATTATAATATAATTAATTTCGAATTTATTTATTTTTTTCTTATTAAATATTTTGATAAACATAAAATACATATATATTAAATTTAATATTAAATTTCGTACAAAATATTAAAAAATATAAATCTAATTTACAAACATAACATATATCTGATTTTTTCAAAAATAAATATTTTATTTATAAGCAAATAAAATAATATAATATACTGATACAAGAAAATGCTAAGTTAATTAAAAAATTAAGATAAATTTAGAATTGGTCCAAAAATAAAGAATTCTACAATTATTATATAATTAATTTACAATTTATTGAAGATATTTTTTTCTTATTAAATGTTTTGTTAAACATAAAATACACATATATTAAATTTAAAAGTAAATTAATTTAAAAATAAAAAACTTTAATAATGGCCTAAATGTTATACAAATCCATCATTTTATTTGTGGGCCCCACCGCAATTCTCAGGAATTAGATGAATTCATCGCAAAATCTTTGAAATTCAAAATCAAAATTCGAAAAAGATAGGAATTTTCTAATTCCCTTAATTTCAAATTTTAGAATCGAACTAAACGCCGTAATTGAAGAATTAGACTTTTAATTCCTCTAATTCCTTCAAATTCTGGGCTTTGTAATCCTTCTGATGGATAGTACTATAAAAAGGAAGGCTTCCAGTTTCGGTAGGTCTTCGAGAGGGATTTACTGCTCTCCTCAACATGGCTGCTTCGCCCTTTTAGACAATGGGATCAGACAAGGCCTCCCTCGCCCCAATAGCAACATCTTGCAACATAAAAAACAAGCACCGTAAGTTCGTGTTTTCCTGGAAAAAAGTCCAAAATGCTTGTCACTAGAAAAAAAATCGAAGAAAGATAACACCGACAAAAAAGAAAGCCACCAATTTTCCACTGTTTAATCAGAGAATGCTGAAATTGTGGGAGATTATTGAAGGCAGAAACAAAATAGTCCGAAGAAACAAGCAAATTGGGTTCGCAGATTGAAGAGGAAAAATTTAAGTGACAAAAAAAATTTAAGGACTTTTATGTGTCAAAACCAGTAACTATAGTCGTGAGGATATTAACATTATTTGCTCACTAGCTTTAAATGAAAATGATCCAAGGATGGATACGGGGCACTCTTTGCTTTGAGATCAAGATCAAACTCAATATCAAAATTAAAATATAAAAAAATAATTTAATTAAAATTTTGATATTTAGATACTAGTCTCGTTGGTGAATTGTTTAAATTTTTTTTGGACTTTTATATTCTTAGATATATTATTTATTAAATTTTGAATAAATAAATGTAAGAATAATATGATAATTTATTTTTCAAAATAAAAAAAATAATTTGACTATTTTTTTTGTATTTGAATGAGGACAAAATAATTACAATCCTGATCCCAAACCAAACGCCCTCGGAAAGTTAATCAAAATTAATATTTTACATAATTATTTTTTTAAAAAAATTAATATTACTTATTTTATATCGTTATTAAATTAAATTATTTAAAAAAATAAATATATTTTTATATTTTTAATTATTATAAAATTAATTTTAATAAAAAATATTAATTTATAAAAAATAATTCCACTAATTTTAATCTTAATCTTGATATTAATTTCAAACTAAACAATAACTAGAGTTTTTAATTAAAGGTAATGTTACTAGTGGGTGGTTCTATTGATGCAAAAAAAGTTTTTTTTTTTTTATCTTGTATAATTTCTCAGTGTGGAATCAAAGGGTAGGTAGGTCAGGTATGTCGAAGGGGGTAGGGAGATTTGCAGGCGAGCTCTCCCTTTTTTTCCTTTGTGTATGTGGTTTTTCGAGGATTGTATGTGATCCTAGGCCGAAGCTCAAGTGGATTTCAGCGTGATCTGGGAATTCGAAGTGGTTACGAGGAATGTCTCGTAGAGCAACAAGAAATAAGAAAGAGATATGGAAAACTTTCAGATTCTTATTACTCGAATTATATCTCATTTACAATGGTAGTGGCCCTTATATAGAGGACGTAGTGATGTAAGCGCTTACATCAGCAGGTAGTATGCGCTAAGCGCTTACATCAGCGCTACAGTAAGTCTATACTAGTAGGCCTATAGCCTTTACAAAAGACTACAAATCCTATCTTATCCTATGGCCTAGTCTTTACAGAAGTGGCCAAAGGATGTCATATCCTATATTATAGCCTAGCTTGTCTCCTTGCTAGGCTAGCTCCTAGCTAGCTTATCTTTTTGCGAGGCTAGCCCCTAGCTAGCTTGTCTCCTTGCTAGGGTAGCTTCTAGCTAGCTTGTCTTCTTCTCAGCTAGCTTGTCTTTTGCTTTGTAGTACGGATTAGCGTTTTATCACCGGTTCCTTCCCCCTGCCGAAGTCGTAGAACTATTTTGATCAAACTATTTTGTGTATCCCGACTACTTTCATTCCGGTTTACATATTAACCGGAATTACACATCACAAGTTCCGGAATGTAATTATCACAACGTTCGGGGGGTAACTGAAATTCCTAAAATTTGAGGGCTATGAATACCAGCACATAACACCGCCATTCCGGGATCGTGGAAAGAACCGAAGACGAAGAGCCGCAGAGCGAGATCTCGCGTCTCACCGTCTCTAGATCTGAGATTCCACAGCAGACGGCCTTGGAATCGCGCGATCAGCGCCCTCGCAGGCGAGCACGCCGCCAAGGATGTATGCTTCTCCCTTTGAATCCTTTTTTCCGCCTTTTTTCTGTCTTCTTGATATGATTTTAGGGTTTTCCGCCTTTACATCCCTGTTTCTTTTGAAAATTCTGGTTTGTTTTTTGTGTGGCGATCTGTTGTTTTGTTTGTTTGATTTGTTCTTGTAGTTCAGATCGGGTTTCATTATCTTGCTTCTTGCGTTTGTTTTGGAGGATGAAGTCAGGTTTCAAATTAGGGTTTTTTTGGCGTAATATTTTTGTTTGGCTTGGGGATTTTCACTTTTGTGCTTCCGAATCGGTGATTGTGATGGTTGGACGGGTTCTTTGTTCAGGGTTTCCATTTGGGTTTTCTTTCTTTCGTTGGGTCCTAAGTTCTCTGTTGTTTCTGAGATAAGAACAGAATTTCTGGATCAAATTTTCATCCTGATTTTGAATAAGTGGTTAACTGTGGTTGTTAACGTCATGATATGCTTACTTTTTCCGGTTTGAGTTTTCACAGCATTAGATCTGTAATGGTGAGAGAATTGGTTGATTTTTCCTTTCAAAATTTGTGCTTCTGATGATTCGGATGATTATCGAGGCAGGTCTTGTTATTAGGGTTTTTGCCCTTTCCTTGGGGTGATAAGGCTGCAAATAGTTCTAAGATGGAAGCATTCTTGAATTTCAGATTATGAAACATTAGGATACTTTTTGGATTAATTGAAAGTTTGCAGTTTAGATCCTGGAAACATTCTTGGATTTCAAATTATGAAACGTTAGGGTGCTTTTTGGATTGATTGGAAATTCCCAGTTTAGATCCATATTTAGAGCTGTGATTCTTGGGGATTGAGTACTTCAAAGTTAATTGGTCCATCTCACAAACAAAGAGATCAAACTCTCGTCCAACTTTCTCTTTTAAGTGTTGTTGTGCGGATGGGATCTTATGATGATTTGAATGATATACTCCATGCTCATCGTCATGTGCCAATGGTTTGTGTTATCCCATTGAGGGCCTCGTCTTTGAAGCTAAATTGGAGAATTTGAGTTCTCTTGTTCTTATTTTAAACAGATTTAAATGAGTGCTCGTGACTGCAATATATTTGTTAAGTTGAGCTGAAGGTTGTTGGTATTTGATATGATTAGCATGCAAATTTCTTATCACATAAGAGTGATATCTTGATTCTTCATATATTTTTGTAAAAGCTGAAGAAGAGTCTTCCCTGTTAACCATACAAGCTTCTTAGGTCTTCAATTCTATTGGTATTTAGGAAGATTGATATTGTGAGATCATCTGCATATTTAGTGAAAGCTAAAGAGAATGTTCACCCAGTAGTTAGCTGTGTAGCAAACCCATTCCTTTTCCCATGGCTCTGCCAAATATTTAGGACTTAATAGTATAGGTAATGTTACAACTAGTATACACGTAGAAAAGGAAATCATCAAATATCTATATTTGGTTGGTTTGTGATGCTTTTTATTATATTCTTGCAAGTCAATCATTCATAGGCAACTAATTGGGGAAGGAGCTGTACATGAGATGAAACAAGGTCATGTATCTGGCTTGTAGTTTGGGAGAAGATTTACTTAAATAGGTGGCCTATGTCCTCAAAAGTCGAGGTATTTGGGTAAGTCCCTGGTTTCCCAGGTTGCTCAAAAACAAAAAGACACTGTTTGCACACTAGTGCTTTCGATGAATCCATGATTGAATGAAGAGGTAAATGCATACGTAGAATTTTGTCTAACATAGTTTTGTTATGCTATGTTTTTCTGAATACTCTTAGGATGAAATTTGTTCAATAATGGAATCATAGGTAGGGTCTTCAAATGGTCCTGCTTGTCAATTTGAACTTGTTCTTTAGGACTGCAGACTTGGTTTGGGCTTGGGCTATTTTGTAATTGGAACTGAGCCACTTTCGACCGTAGCTCTTAGCATTCTAGGCTAGACTAAGGTACTGACCAATCCTCTTGTGTTTTGGGCCAGAAGCATAAGTTGTTTTGTGAAATTTGATAAATTGGTTGGCACTTGTAAAAAGAATTGCTCCAGGAATGTCACCACCATTCTTGGCTAGTAGCCAAGGGTGGTACTGCTTGCAATTGATGATGCATCAATGTTTTTGAATTGTAATTTGAGTTTTTAAGAGTTCCAACTTCATTTGGAATTTGCTTTTGAAGTTAATCTAGATATTTTGTGACTCCTTAATCTCACTGTAGACTGTTATTTTTGCATTTTGTTATTGTGAATGAAGTATGCTAGATGACAAATATGGTGTAATTTACTTGAAGTCAGAACTGGTCTCTAGCGAACAAAAAATGGGTTAGCAGTAATGATTCTGTTGTTCTTGTTGACGTTTGACAATATCTCGTCCTACAGCCAAATATTATCTATTTGTGTTATTTCAGCATGATCACAATCACTAGATAAAAGTTACTAGTGGAACGTTTTATTTATTTATTTTGGGACTATTTTGTCTTGCTTTCATTTCTATTTTGTGAAAAATACTTATTTTTTGTTTTGTGCTGAAAGGGTGAATGCATGATGAAATTTCTTGTCTGGGCTTCAAATTGTGGGTCTCGGGGTCGTGGTGGTCGGCGTGCAAGCCCTTGATGGCTCTATGCAGGGAACTTCTGGTATATTGAAGTGGTCGCTTAGACAATTGTAGGGAAAGTAAAGAGGAATAAGAAAGAGATTTGGAGAACTTTCAGATTCTTATTGCTGGAATGAATGTGTTCCTTACAATGGTAGTAGCCCTTATATAGAGGGCGTAGTGATGTAAGCGCTTACATAAGCAGGTACAATGAGTTAAGCGCTTATATCAGTGCTACAGATTGTAGGCTTATAGCCTTTACAGAAAACTCCAAAGGATAGGCTTTATAGCCCTTACAGAAGACTCCAAAGGATATCACATCCTAGACTATAGGCTAGGCTTTAGCTTGTCTTATTCTAGGCTGTAGGCTAGTAGCTTAGGCTTTAGCTTGTCCTATTCTAGGCTGTAGGCTAGTAGCTTGTCCTTTTCTAGGTTATAGGGTAGGAGCTGGTAGCTTGCCTTTGGATCTTCGGATATCACGCTTCCGAATGCTATTGGATAGTGGTAGGTTGCTGGTACGGGAAACTGCGTCTTGGACTAATCTGTGAGCAGTCTGGAGTTGCTGGTCAATTTGGGCGACTGCTGAGTACTAGGTGGACCAGAAGCGATCTTTGGTGTTTAATCGCTCGCACTCTCGTAGTTTGATGGCATGAAGTGCGTAAAGCTGTTGGAGTGCCGTAATTGTTGTTGCTGCTGTTGTGGGCCTGACATGGTTGGTCTGTGTGATGGCAGTGAGTTTTGTAGGTGTGATAGTATCCCTGCTAGTTGTTGTTGTGCCTGTTTTGCCGGGCCTTCTTGGACTTCCTGAATTGCCATTGCTGCAGCTTTAGGGTGTTTAGCCCTTCTGGGGTCGGCCATCCTGCACACACTAAGAAGGATAATAAGCGGGACAGGGCATCAGCTAGCTGATTGTCCTTGTCGTCAATATGCTCGAAGTGCACTGGGATGCCTATCCCAGTAATATAATCCGTGAAGGCTATCCATCGGACCCTGGAAGGCTTATGGTTTGGGGACTTGTTGAAGAAGCTTATGATGGCTTGGCAATCGGTCCTGATAGTCAGCTCCTTCTTATCCAAGTAATAAATCTTTAGTGCTTCCAGGGAATGCATCACGGCATATATCTCCGTGTCGATGGTTGATTTGAGTGGGTTAAACTTTCCGCTTGCGTAAGCACAGACGCGTTCAGCGGACCTCGGGTCATACTGGCATGGTTTCCACTTACAAACCCCGCCCCACCCCTCCATGCAGCCATCCGTCTCTAGGATGATATAGCTTCCTATGGGAGGTACTTCTAGATCCAGCAGCTGTTGGACTAATTGTTTGATCTGCTCCACTAAGGCCCAGTCCTGCTGATTCATCTTCTTTTTGCCAGTTGGGCTGGTCTTGGCATAGAGTGGGCTGAGAAGCTTCCCAAGATTTGGGATGTATTTTCTAGCGTAGTTCAGGATCCCTAGCCAGGAGCGAAGCCCCTTCTCTGTCATTAGGAATTTATTTTGCACCTCGGTAATCTTCTTAATGATGTGCGGCTGTAGCCTGATTTTCTGATTACCAATGATAGCGCCAAGGAACTCCACTTCCGTTATCGCTATCTTCATTTTAGAGGGGCTCAAGACAAGCCCGTGTCCCTCACAGATGTCAAGCATGATGCTTAAGTGCTTCGCGTGCTCCTCATTTGTATGAGAGAAAACGAGGATATCATTAATATAAACAGCAATGAAATCCTCCGTACCTTTGAAGCAGGAGTCCATTTTTCGCTGGAAGACAGAGGGGGCATTCTTTAGTCCGAATGGCATGACCAACCATTCGTATAGTCTTGTAGGGACCCAGAATGCGGTCCACTCGATGGAGTCCGTGTGCATGGCCACCTGATGAAAGCCACTCTTCAGGTCAAATTTTGAATTTACCCTGTTATGTCTTACCCTCCTCAAGATGGTATTAATCCCCGGGATGCTATATTGGTCTTTGTTAATGATGTCATTAAGACGCTTGTAATTAAAAACTATTTTTTCTTTCCCTTTTTCCTCTCTGCCTGTAGCTGGGTCAATGGTCGTCCCGGATTTAACAATGAGAGCTGTCGTCCTGTGTCGGCTTTTGCTTGGTCGGATGACCCCTATACTCAGCAAGGCTTTTATATGCCGTTGGAATGCATCTTGCAGCTGTGGTGTAATATGTTTCAGCGGGCGATCTTCAATGACAAAATCCGGATTTTTGATATCCAGATAGCACACCACTTTGTTCCTTGCCCAATGCTTAAGTGGGTCTTCCCCAATAAACCTTGCTTCCTTTAGTCTGGTCATTGTAGGCTGGAACTTGCGGAGAAAGGATTCTCTGTTGTTGCCTTCATTGTAGTATACTGATTGCTGAATATTAATATACTTATCTTCCTCCAGGTTGAGCTCCTCCACCGCAGGCTGTGGGAGAAGTACTGATAACAGTTAGGTTTTTGTAGAAGGTGACGATGTTACCTTCTATTCTGACCCCTCCCTGCATGGCTTTAATGAAGTTGCACCCAATTATCATTTGGATGCCATCGCCCAATTCCATCCTGAAACTGTATGTGTAGGGGATTTTGAAGCTATTTTCCCCAATGCGCATTCTTCCCCCTTTTAACTTCTTGTTTGCTGTTTGCCTTGAATTTATCCCGCTGAATTATACGACGAAGCTATTTTCCTCTAGTGCTTCTAGTGATACTGATGCTTCATCGATGCAGCAAGTGGTCGCTCCTGTGTCTAATATTGCCCTTACCCAAAACCTGGGAATGTTAGATATTTCAAGTTCAACAATCATATTGTAGAGCATGTTTTTTACTACCCTTGGTCTGGGTTTTTGTTGAGCTGATCCTTCAGCCGTCGTTTTGTAGATACTTTCTTGGAATAGGATGCTGGTATACTCCAGTTCTTCCCCTCCTTTTACTTCTTTTCCTTTGCCGAGCTCTTCAACATCTCTTCGCAGGCTCGCTTCCAATTCTAGTTCCTGGACCTTCCCTTTATAGTACTCCACCTCCCTCCTTAACCGCTCGATTTCCCCTTCGCACCACACAATGTAGTGTTGCTGCTCTTGTATTAGCTTCTGATGGGGGAATGGTGCTGGTGGGGTTGGTGTGACCGAGACCGCTGTTTTCAAATAATATGGTCCACACAGGTTACAGGCAGTAACCTTGCAGCTGGGGCAATGAATCCTTGCCCTTTGTATAGTCTGGCGCTTGCAACATGAGCATTTCTCCTCTAGTGGCTGCACGAAATTGTTATGCTGCCAAGAATGAAGACAGTTTTTTTGAAAATCAGGCAACGTTACCTGAGGGCGATACCCTCCTAGTTCCCCAAGAACACAGATGACTTCTTCCTGTATGAGTGGGCTGAGGGAATTGTGAAAACAAGCTAAAGCCTAAGCTACTAGCCTACAGCCTAGAATAAGACAAGCTAAAGCCTATAGCCTATAGTCTAGGATGTGATATCCTTTGGAGTCTTCTGTAAAGGCTCTAAAGCCTATCCTTTGGAGTCTTCTGTAAAGGCTATAAAGCCTATCCTTTGGAGTCTTCTGTAAAGGCTATAAGCCTACAGTTTGTAGCACTGATGTAAGCGCTTAGCTCATTGTACCTGCTTATGTAAGCGCTTATATCACTACGCCCTCTATATAAGGGCTACTACCATTGTAAGGAACACATTCATTCCAGCAATAAGAATCTGAAAGTTCTCCATATCTCTTTCTTATTTCTCTTTGCTTTCCCTACAATTGTCTAAGCGACCACTTCAATATACCAGAAGTTCCCTGCGTAGAGCCATTAAGGGCCTGCACGTCGACCACCACGACCCCGAGACCCACATGGTATTAGAGCCTGTAAAAGATATGGAGGAGTGAAACACTTCAGAGGTCAGGGTGCTAAGAGTTCGAGGTAATGGATTGCGACTACCAAAATCCTGTTTTCAACTACCATGACTGGATTATGAGCTAAAATTCATAGTAACTATCTTTTACCCTTGCGATATTATGCTGATTAAGTAAAAATTTAGCTGGGAAAAAGAACAAGTTCCTCAGCTTCACAACCTGCCGCAATGATGTTAGAGGTATGGGGGGGCATGGGTTACCTTTCTCAGTATGCTGAGGAGTCGGAGGGTTGATGGATCCTTCATCATCATCCCATGAAGGGTGGAGTACCACGGGATAGTCGTATGCAAAACATTCCAGGAGTGTGTAGCGCACATAGTAGTCAAACTTGCCGCTGGGCTCCCCCAATGTATCCCACACTTCACCCGAGTGCTGGGGAAAGTGGCTTCTGGGGCTTGTGCTGCCTTTAGGAGAAACTTCTTCTTCATCGGGATACACGTCCCACTTTGTAGCCTGGGATGGGTAGTCCATATCCCTTTCAGAGAATTCCTGATCTTGAAGCTGGCGGAAGTAGTCTCCGTCATCGCTTCCTTCCTCATGCTCAATTCCTCCTAGCAGGACGGCGAGCATACGAGGAACCCTGAGTTCCTCCTCGTCACTCGGGACCTCCTCGTCCCTCTGGTTGTAGCATGACCTCCTATGTATTACCGCCGGCTTGTAGCCACCGAAGCGCAGGGAGATGCTCCCATCGAGGAGGCTTCTGCTAGTCACCTCCTCGGGTTGGGCCGAGTAGAGATTTGGGTTGGCCGGATAACCCAACTGCGTCCTTGCAGCGCTTCTGCTGAGTACCTTCGCCCTGGAAGGGCGTGCACTCCACGGCTTGCCAGGTAGTCTACGACTCCTTGAACCTCGTAGGGGAAGCCTACGTTTGGGGTATTGGATAGCCTTCCAACCAGGCCTCTAGTGATTAGCAGGTTGGATTCTCCATTCCGCCAGTTCTCGTATCCTCTGGTTAAAACAGAGACTTGGAGGTTCCTATAGAAGTCTCCAATGGTCATCATTGCATCTGGTATGACGTAGACCAGTTGACTGCCTTTGGCCAAGTCAACTACCATTGTGGCCAATATGGCTTGGTCCCCTACCCATCGATTGTCCCGGAAGACAACCAGGGCCATCGTACCGACCTCCTATCGGTGCAAGATCTGGATTCGGAGTTGTAGTACCCCAAGGTGTATATATTGCATCCTGCTCCTTCGCAGTTGGTGGTAGCTTTCTTCCTGTATAAAGGTTAGGTCTACTTGGTCATTATTAATACACAGGATTGCTTCTTCTGACCTGTGCATGTAAACTCGGTGGTGTGCATCGTCCCTTCGGGAGTGATATAGGACCTCTGCTGGGACTATTGCAGTTCTTTCCCGCATCGACAGCCTTAGTTGCGCCTGGGGGTCGATTTGCTGCTCCAGTGTGTCTCGTGGGGTGTTTCTCCCTATGAGGAACCTGCCCATCCTTTTTGTTGTCTGTTGGGCGGTGTGGAGGTGCCTGTGACTCCTCCGGTATCCCCTGATTTGATCCTCGAACAGAGGAGAGGGTGCTAAGATAGATGGTCGCTCCTGGACCAACTGGGTGGTTGCCCTTGATGTCATCAGCTTTCAAGCCTCCGTTTCTCCTTCTCGAGTATATAGGATGGATCTCTAAAGACCCTCAGCTCTCCTTGTGCCTCTTGAGGCCTTTGGGTGGTATATTTGCGCTCCTTGAGCTGGTGGATAAGCTTGTTCAGTTGGGCAAGGCCGCTACTTGGCCCTTCCAACTGTGTGCGGATCTCTTCCTCAGTCCGCCTTGGTTGCTTAATAGCTTCGAGCACAAGTTCTCTGGCCTCCTGCTTTGTCAAAGGTCTGTTGTTTAGGACTACAGTTGTGAGAGTTTTCAAAGAAACCTCTAACCTTGAGATTTCTTGTGTAATATTATAGTGTAGTTCAAGTATCTGCTTAAAGTTCTTTAAATTAACTTTTGATGAAAGACATGTTTTGTCGTAGATTACAGAAAGGTTATGAGCTAACTGGTTTGTTGAAACTTTTGGGACTGAGGTGAGGTCAAAGTACTCGAGATTAGAAGTTCGGGAGTATTCATACCATTCCTGAATGGATTTTTTCCATGTTTCGGACATATGGGCTAATTACTCACAGCAGCTAAAGTTACCCAAGGGTAAGTTTCAGACTAAATTAGAATTATACTGGGATCACACAAGTGTGCCCTTGGGCTTACAATCGGCCTCATGCCTTCGTTGCCAAGTTAGAACTTGTTCTTTTTCCCAGCTAAATTTTTACTTAATCAGCATAATATCGCAAGGGTAAAAGATAGTTACTATGAATTTTAGCTCATAATCCAGTCATGGTAGTTGAAAACAGGATTTTGGTAGTCGCAATCCATTACCTCGAACTCTTAGCACCCTGACCTCTGAAGTGTTTCACTCCTCCATATCTTTTACAGGCTCTAATACCATGTGGGTCTCGGGGTCGTGGTGGTCGACGTGCAGGCCCTTAATGGCTCTACGCAGGGAACTTCTGGTATATTGAAGTGGTCGCTTAGACAATTGTAGGGAAAGCAAAGAGAAATAAGAAAGAGATATGGAGAACTTTCAGATTCTTATTGCTGGAATGAATGTGTTCCTTACAATGGTAGTAGCCCTTATATAGAGGGCGTAGTGATATAAGCGCTTACATAAGCAGGTACAATGAGCTAAGCGCTTACATCAGTGCTACAAACTGTAGGCTTATAGCCTTTACAGAAGACTCCAAAGGATAGGCTTTATAGCCTTTACAGAAGACTCCAAAGGATAGGCTTTAGAGCCTTTACAGAAGACTCCAAAGGATATCACATCCTAGACTATAGGCTATAGGCTTTAGCTTGTCTTATTCTAGGCTGTAGGCTAGTAGCTTAGGCTTTAGCTTGTTTTCACAATTCCCTCAGCCCACTCATACAGGAAGAAGTCATCTGTGTTCTTGGGGAACTAGGAGGGTATCGCCCTCAGGTAACGTTGCCTGATTTTCAAAAAAACTGTCTTCATTCTTGGCAGCATAACAATTTCGTGCAGCCACTAGAGGAGAAATGCTCATGTTGCAAGCGCCAGACTATACAAAGGGCAAGGATTCATTGCCCCAGCTGCAAGGTTACTGCCTGTAACCTGTGTGGACCATATTATTTGAAAACAGCGGTCTCGGTCACACCAACCCCACCAGCACCATTCCCCCATCAGAAGCTAATACAAGAGCAGCAACACTACATTGTGTGGTGCGAAGGGGAAATCGAGCGGTTAAGGAGGGAGGTGGAGTACTATAAAGGGAAGGTCCAGGAACTAGAATTGGAAGCGAGCCTGCGAAGAGATGTTGAAGAGCTCGGCAAAGGAAAAGAAGTAAAAGGAGGGGAAGAACTGGAGTATACCAGCATCCTATTCCAAGAAAGTATCTACAAAACGACGGCTGAAGGATCAGCTCAACAAAAACCCAGACCAAGGGTAGTAAAAAACATGCTCTACAATATGATTGTTGAACTTGAAATATCTAACATTCCCAGGTTTTGGGTAAGGGCAATATTAGACACAGGAGCGACCACTTGCTGCATCGATGAAGCATCAGTATCACTAGAAGCACTAGAGGAAAATAGCTTCGTCGTATAATTCAGCGGGATAAATTCAAGGCAAACAGCAAACAAGAAGTTAAAAGGGGGAAGAATGCGCATTGGGGAAAATAGCTTCAAAATCCCCTACACATACAGTTTCAGGATGGAATTGGGCGATGGCATCCAAATGATAATTGGGTGCAACTTCATTAAAGCCATGCAGGGAGGGGTCAGAATAGAAGGTAACATCGTCACCTTCTACAAAAACCTAACTGTTATCAGTACTTCTCCCACAGCCTGCGGTGGAGGAGCTCAACCTGGAGGAAGATAAGTATATTAATATTCAGCAATCAGAATACTACAATGAAGGCAACAGCAGAGAATCCTTTCTCCGCAAGTTCCAGCCTACAATGACCAGACTAAAGAAAGTAGGGTTTATTGGGGAAGACCCACTTAAGCATTGGGCAAGGAACAAAGTGGTGTGCTATCTGGATATCAAAAATCCGGATTTTGTCATTGAAGATCGCCCGCTGAAACATATTACACCACAGCTGCAAGATGCATTCCGACGGCATATAGAAGCCTTGCTGAGTATAAGGGTCATCCGACCAAGTAAAAGCCGACACAGGACGACAGCTCTCATTGTTAAATCCGGGACGACCATTGACCCAGCTACAGGCAGGGAGGAAAAAGGGAAAGAAAAAATGATTTTTAATTACAAGCGTCTTAATGACCTCACTAACAAAGACCAATATAGCCTCCCGGGGATTAATACCATCTTGAGGATGGGTAAGCCATAGCAGGGTATATTCAAAATTTGACCTGAATAGTGGCTTTCATCAGGTGGCCATGCACACGGACTCCATCGAGTGGACCGCATTCTGGGTCCCTACAAGGCTATACGAATGGTTGGTCATGCCATTCGGACTAAAGAATGCCCCCTCTGTCTTCCAGCGAAAAATGGACTCCTGCTTCAAAGGTACGGAGGATTTCATTGCTGTTTACATTGATGATATCCTCGTTTTCTCTCAGACAGAGGAGGAGCACGCGAAGCACTTAAGCATCATGCTTGACACTTGTGAGGGACACGGGCTTGTCTTGAGCCCCTCTAAAATGAAGATAGCGATAACGGAAGTGGAGTTCCTTGGCGCTATCATTGGTAATCAGAAAATCAGGCTACAGCCGCACATCATTAAGAAGATTACCGAGGTGCAAAATAAATTCCTAATGACAGAGAAGGGGCTTCGCTCCTGGCTAGGGATCCTGAACTACGCCAGAAAATACATCCCAAATATTGGGAAGCTTCTCAGCCCACTCTATGCCAAGACCAGCCCAACTAGCGAAAAGAAGATGAATCAGCAGGACTGGGCTTTAATGGAGCAGATCAAACAATTAGTCCAACAGCTGCCGGATCTGGAAGTACCTCCCATAGGAAGCTATATCATCCTAGAGACGGATGGCTGCATGGAGGGGTGGGGCGGGGTTTGTAAGTGGAAACCATGCCAGTATGACCCGAGGTCCGCTGAACGCGTCTGTGCTTACGCAAGCAGAAAGTTTAACCCACTCAAATCAACAATCGACGCGGAGATATATGCCGTGATGCATTCCCTGGAAGCACTAAAGATTTATTACTTGGATAAGAAGGAGCTGACTATCAGGATCGATTGCCAAGCCATCATAAGCTTCTTCAACAAGTCCCCAAACCATCAAGCCATCAATATACACTTCGAGCATATTGACGGCAAGGACAATCAGATAGCTGATGCCCTGTCCCGCTTATTATCCTTCTTAGTGTGTGCAGGATGGCCGACCTCAGAAGGGCTAAACACCCTAAAGCTCGCAGCAATGGCAATCCAGGAAGTCCAAGAAGCCCCGGCAAAACAGGCACAGCAACAACTAGCAGGGATACTATCACACCTACAGAACTCCCATCACACAGACCAACCATGTCAGGCCCACAACAGCAGCAGCAGCAATTACGACACTCCAACAGCTTTGCGCACTTCATGCCATCAAACTACGAGAGTGCGAGCGATTAAGCACCAAAAATCGCTTCTGGTCCACCTGGTACCCTGCAGTAGCCCAAATTGACCAGCAACTCCAGACTGCTCACAGATTAGTCCAAGACGCAGTTTCCCGTACCAGCAACCTACCACTATCCAATAGCATTCGGAAGCGTGATATCCGAAGATCCAAAGGCAAGCTACCAGCTCCTACCCTATAACCTAGAAAAGGACAAGCTACTAGCCTACAGCCTAGAATAGGACAAGCTAAAGCCTAAGCTACTAGCCTACAGCCTAGAATAAGACAAGCTAAAGCCTAGCCTATAGTTTAGGATGTGATATCCTTTGTAGTCTTCTGTAAAGGCTATAAAGCCTATCCTTTGGAGTCTTCTATAAAGGCTATAAAGCCTATCCTTTGGAGTTTTCTGTAAAGGCTATAAGCCTACAATCTGATGTAAGCGCTTAGCTCATTGTACCTGCTTATGTAAGCGCTTACATCACTACGCCCTCTATATAAGGGTTACTACCATTGTAAGGAATACATTGATTCCAGCATAATTTTTGTTATATGATTTACGTTTTTGGGACAATAACTTTTAGGTATTGGAAATTGAAATTTGCCACGATGATGAGCATAGGGTCTGACCAAAATACACATTAACAAAAAAATCACCGTGTTTCGATCAAAATCATTTTTATTTTAATTTCGACCAAAATGATTTTTATTTATTAATTATATTTGATTAAAATTTGACTTTATTTTAATTATTTTTTAACTTCAAATTAAAATATTATAATATATTTAAATTTTTTTGAAATAGTAAATAATAAGATTTTAAATCTCGATTTCGGTTTCGACATCTAACGAAATCGATATGTTTTGGTCATTTCGGCCGTTTCGACCATTTCGATTTCAACCAAAAGATTTTTTTAGTTATTAATTGTGTTTGACTAAAGTTTAATTATATTTTAACTGTACTTTGACTTCAAATTAAAAATAATGTAAAATTTTGAAAATTATTTTATAAAAATTTAAAAATTATGAAAGAATTTATAATTAATTTTATCATAATATTTAATATTATTTTATTTAATTAAAATTAGTTTTGATAGTTAATTACTGTTTTTATATATTATTATATAAAAAATATAGGAGAAATAATATGAAAATGATTAAAAAGTTAAAAATTAACATAAGCAAATTTAACTTGTTATTAAAATATATTTGACACATACACAATTTATTAATTATAATGTAATACAATTAATCATCATCATCAGTTGAGTTTGAAACATTTGGACGTGGAATTACAATTCAATACCTGAATGATCCAGATGAACATTTATAGACATACGAATCAGAATAACTAGTTCTATGTGATTTCGTGGCAGCGATTCACATGAGGGTGTGACCAACATTTTTTTTTTACTTTGCTTTCAGTGGAACAGTTATGCACGCATATACGTAAATAGAAAAATCAACGCGTTTCGATCAAAATCATTTTCATTTCAGTTTCAACCAAAATATTTTTTTATTTCTTAATTATATTTTGATCAAAATTTAACTTTATTTTAATTATTTTTTAACTTTAAATTAAAAAATTATAATATGTTTAAAAATTTTTAAAATAATTGACAATTATGTAAATAATCTCATGCACATGAAGAGTTACATAAATAGTCTCATGCACGTGAAAAGTATCTGGCAGAGACTGGCGAGGACGTCCGAACTAGGTTGGTGACGGCGCTGGTGCGGGTGTGAGGCAAGCGAGGGAGTGGTAGTAGGCTGGTGAGTACGCAAGGGCCAGTCCGACGAAGGCGCGAGCTCAGGCATGAAGTCGGCGCAAGCTAACCCGGCAAGCTCTTCCCGCGCGCTGCGCTCGCCCCATGAGCTCGCCATGTGAGATCCCCGCGTGCTGCGCTCGCCCCGCCCACAAGCACTCGTCGAAAACCCTAAATCGCAACAGATGATCGATCTGTTGCGGCACCGGCCGAAAGCCAACCGTTTTGGCTTAAACGATTCGGTTTCGGCCGAGATTTAAAACCTTGGTAAATAGTATCATATGCCAAAAACTCATCATACATGTGAATAGTTTTATGCACGTGAATAATATCTGTTAGAAAGTGGTGAGAGCACGAGTGTGCTGCCGGCCAGGGGGTTTGGTTGGCAAGGGTGCCAAAACCAAGTTGGCGATGGCACTGGCGTGGTTGCGAGGCCGACGCTAGTTTGTGGGCCCGGGGGCCAGACTGACGAGGGTGCGAGGCTGGCGAGGGAGTGGCGCCAAGCCCGCTAGCGCGCGGTTGTGGGCCCAACAAGCCAACGTGAGTGTGTGGGGGCCAAGTTGGTGCATGCACAAGAGGTCGACGCGAGGGTGCGGGTGCGGGGGCCAAGCCGATGTGGGAGTGAGCACAAGCATGAGAACGGTGAGAGCGCGAGCGCTATGTCGGTGAGGGCTTGGGCACTAGTGCGAGGATGCAGGCACCAAGCTGTCGAGCTCGCTTGCACTTGGGCACAGGCGCAAGAGGCCAGCGATGGCGTATGGTGACTGGTGAGCGCGCTCGTGTGAGCACGAAGCTATGGGTGCCAGTGGCTAGTGCGATGGTGCAGGCGTGAGGCCAATGAGGCCTCAAGGTTGGTGACAATGCGAGTTCGGCGAGGGTTCGATAGCAAGGTCGGCAAGCGTTCGAGCTCGCTAGCCAACCTGGCGCCTACATCAGTGCGCTCACGCGGGCGCAAGGCCATCCCGCGCGAGGATGGTGACGGTGCCTAACGGCGCAAGCGCTAGAGTGGCGAGCGCGTCGCATGAGCGCAGGTGTCGGAGGCCAATGAGACCTCGGGCATTGCCGCGAGATCGGCAATAATGTGTGTGCCATGCTAGCGAGCACCAGATGCCAACGCGAGCAAGCTCGCTAGCCTAGCGCCCGCGCTCGAGCCCTCATCGACATCAAGCCCATGCCCTCGTGCCGACCTCTGGCGCACGCACCCGTGCACTTGCATGAGCGCACTCGCCTCCCTGGGGCCCGCGCCGTAGCCGGTCTCGCGCCAGCGCAAGCGCATGAGTTCAAGCGCCAGGCTGGCGAGCTCAAACACTCGTTGGCCTCGTGCCAACGCCCGAGCCCTTGCCGACATCGCACCCGCACACGCGCGCTCGCCAGCCTGGCTCCCGTGTCCAAGCGCGAGCACGAGCAAGCTCGCCAACCTGGCGCTCGCACCCTCACCAACTTGGCACTTGTGCCCGCTCGCTGATTGCTACAAAATACTAACCCTAAACCGAAATCAATTTAGTCGTTTCATTTCGCCACTAGTCGAAATATTTCAGTTTCGGCCGAAATTTAAAATCCTATTATACAGACTTAATTTTTTGCATGCCATATTCATGCCCAAGATCCTCATCTAAATGTTCCAGAACCTACTATCTCAATAAGAAATTTCACAACACCAGTTCTGAAAAGAAGCTCTAAAGTTACAAAACCTACCTTTAAAGTGATTGAAGTCCTAGGTACATTCCACTTTGTAACTTTTGCAAATTTTTTTAAAAGTAAAAACAAAGTAGACCAATGCATGTTCTCTTGGCCTTTAGAAAAACCATTTCATATAAGATTTATGTGAGGGAGTAAGATGGATATGAATAGCTCTAAAACAAAAGCTATCTATCAAGCATTATAAAAACTAGAAAATCAAAGAAGAGATTCAAAGAGTGAGAAAAAATTAGTAGAAAAGTGAATATTTTATTCTAGAATGTGAGAGATACAGGGATTCACTAAAAAAAATATATATTAGAATAATGATCCATGAATATCGCTAACATATATAGGTCATAAGATTAACTAATTCTTAAAGTCACAATAAAAATACCTTTTAAAAAAATAAAGAATTGGAAATATGGTAGCAAATAACAATCAGGAAAACCTACACTATAAGAATACAAATCAAAAGACAAATAACTTGTACATTATATGCACATGGAACAACATGAAACATGAATAACAAATACAGTGAGCACAAGACAGTAAAATTTGAAGGCGAAAAAGCAAACACGTACCTTCATTAGCACTGCATCCAAGGAACTTCAGCAACATTAGTTGATTCAAAAGTCAGCAACTCTTAATTTGTAAAAAATATCTACCAAAAAAAAAACTACAAAATTAATTTTGTGCGATGGGAGGGAGAGGATCTTATGATCAATTTCTAATTTCAATTGTGGACAGATAATGGGGGGATGGGAAGCTGGAGAACTTTGCCCTCACTAGAGAAGAAGCCATTGCCTGTGATCCAAGATGGCTTCTCACTGGAGGTTATTCTCAATATAGACTCGAGACCCTGGGAGGAAGCTTTGGATCCATCGAGGCCTTTGAGAGAAGAGAAGCGAATGTGGACCACAAGATCCAAAATCCTCCCAGCTTACGAGAGGGTTCAAATATGAGATTAGATCCTTCAAGATCCCAAGCACCACAGGCTCTACATTCCAAAGCTTCTTATAAGAATGTGCTCCTCACTAGAAAAGGGATCAGATCGAAGCTGCAGCCAAGGAGATCGATCATCAAGCTTGAAGGACAAAAGATATATAAGAAGGGTCTCATCTTCCAGTGCTTCAAATGCTTGGAATGGGATCATAAAGCGGTCAATTGTCATAATCCCATCATTTATCAGTGGTCAATTGTCATAATCCCATCGTCAGTTGTGAATTCTACCATTATGATACAATTAATTTATAATCTATTTAATACTTTTTCTTATTAAATAGTTTGATAAACGTAAAATACATCTATATTAAATTTAAAATTAAATTTGGCACAAACTATTAAAAAATATAAATCTAATTTACAAACATAACATATATCTTATTTTTCAGAAATAAATAATTTATATATAAGTAAATATAATAATATAATAAATTAATATCAGGAAATGCTAAGTTAATTAGGAAAATTAATATAAATTTAAGAATGACACAAAAATAAAGAATTCTATAATTATAATACAATTAATTTAGGATTTGTTTAATATTTTCTTTTGTTAAATAATTTGCTAAACGTAAAATACATATTTTTCAAGAAATATAATTTGTTACTTTGAAAATAAATATAATTGTTGAAATGGCCCATAAATGATTAATTTTATAAATATAACAAAATTAATTAAAGACTTGTTTATTATATTTCAACTAACATGCCAAATAATTTTATAAATCTAAAATTACAAATTTTTAAAAATAATTTATTTTGAATGAAATAAATATTTTGAAATTAAAACAAGTAAATGAATTCAAAAATAAAAAATTAAAAAAATGGGCTAAATAGTATATAAATCCATCATTTAATTTATGGACCCTAACATAATGTCTAGGAATTAGTTGAATTCCCCTCAAAAATTTCAGAATTCAAAACCGAAATTAAAAAGACATTGGGATTGTCTAATTCCATCAATTTTGAATTTTGGAATCGAACTAAACACCGTAATTAAGGAATTTGACTTTTAATTCCTCCAATTTTCTCAATTCTTGTGCTTTGGAATCCATCCAAACAAACCATTAGTGCCCGTTTGGTTGAATTCCCAATATAGAATTGAGAAATTGGTCAACTTTGTCAATCCCGAGAAATTTAAGAAATTATTGGAATTGTCTAATTTCAGTGTTTAGATGAGTATTTTCTCGATGAAATTTGAAATTGATTAATTCCCTTAATTTTAGAAAATATATTAAATTTAGGTACAAAATAGCAAAAATAATATAAATAAAATTTACAAACAAAACATATATACTATTTTTTAAAAATAAATACTTTATTTATAAGTGAAAAGAATAATATAATATATTAATATTAGAAATTATTGAGTCAATTAAAAAATTAATATAAATTTAAGAATGGCCAAAAAAACGAAGATTACTATAATTATAATACAATTAATTTAGGATTTATTTAATATTTTTTTCTTATTAAATAGTTTAATAAACATAAAATACATATATATTAAATTTAATATTAAATTTCGTACAAAATATTAAAAAAATATAAATCTAATTTACAAACATAACACATATCCAATTTTTCATAAATAAATATTTTATTTATAAGTAGATAAAATAATATGACATACTGACACGAGAAAATGCTAAGTTAATTAAAAAATTAATATAAATTTAGAATTGGCCCAATTAAAGAATTCTACAATTTACTATGATTAGTTTATGATTTATTAAATATATTTTTTCTTATTAAATATTTTGATAAACATAAAGTACATATATATTAAATTTAAAAGTAGATTAATTTTAAAATAAAAAAGCTTTAAAAATGACTTAAATGTTATATAAATCCTTCATTTAATTTGTGGGCCCCACCGCAATTTATAGGAATTAGATGATTTCATCGTGAAATTTGTGAAATTCAAAATCAGAATTTGAAGAAAGAAGGAACTATCTAATTCCCTCAATTTCAAATTTTAGAATTGAACTAAACTCCGTAATTAAGGAATTAGACTTTTAATTCCTTCAATTCCTTTAATTCATGGGCTTTGGAATTCTTTCAAACAAACCCTTAGGACCGTTTGGATAAATTCTCAATCTGAAATTTAAAAATTGATCAACTCTATCAATTCCGAGAAATTTAGGGAATTATTGGGATTATTTAATTACGGTATTTAGATAAGTATTTTTTTGGATGGAATTAGAAATTGATTAATCCTCTCAATTTGAAAAGTTATATTAAATTTAATACTAGATTTGGTACAAAATAAAAAAAATATAAATATAATTTATATATATATATAAAATATAGTGGCCATTTGGATGAGTATTAGTGGCTATTTGGTTGAATTCATAATCTAGAATTGAGAAATTAGTCAACTCTGTCAATTCAGAGAATTTAGGAAATTATGGGAATTGTCTAATTTCAGTGTTTGGATGAGTATTTTTTGGATGGTATTAGAAATTGATTAATTCTCTCAATTTTAAAAAATATATTAAATTCGGGTGCAAAAAAGTAAAAAAATATAAATCTAATTTACAAACACAACATATATCCTATTTCTCAAAAATAAATAATTTATTTATAACTAAATCTAATGATATAATAAATTAATATTAGGAAATGCTAAGTTAATTAGGAAAATTAATATAAATTTAAAAAAGACCCAAAAATAAAAAATTCTGTAATTATAATTCTATAATTATAATACAATTAATTTAGGATTTCTTAATAGTTTTTTCTTGTTAAATAATTTGGTAAACGTAAAATACATATTTTCCCATAAATATAATTTATTACTTCAAAAATTAATATAATTGTTGAAATGGCCCATAAATGAAGACTTATATAAATATAATAAATTAATTCAAGATTTGTTTTCTAAATTCTAGCTAACAAGTTAAATAATTTCATAAATTTAAAACTACAGTCTTTAAAAAATAATTTATGTTTAGTGAAATAAATATTTTAAAATTAAAACAAGTAAATGAATTCAAAAAATAAAAAATTTCAAAAGTTGTCTAAATATTATATAAATCCTTCATTTAATTTATGGACTCTACCCAAATTTCTAGGCATTAAATCAATTTCTCTCAAAATTTTCAGAATTCAAAATCGAAATTGAAAAAGGGTTGGGATTGTGTAATTCCCTCAATTTCGAATTTTGGAATCGAACTAAACACCGTAATTAAGGAATTAAAATTTTAATTCCTCCAATTTTCTCAATTCCTGCGCTTTGGAATCCATCCGAACAAACCGTTGGTGGCCGTTTGACTGAATTCCCAATTTGGAATTGAGAAATTGATCAACTCTGTCAATTCCGAGAAATTTAGGGAATTGTTGGAATTGTCTAATTCCAATGTTTGAATGAGTATTTTCTGAATGGAATTAGAAATTGATTAATTCCCTCAATTTTAGAAAATATATTAAATTTAGGTACAAAATAGTAAAAATAATATAAATATAATTTACAAACAAAACATATATACTATTTTTAGGAAATAAATACTTTATTTATAAGTGAAAAGAATAGTATAATATATTAATATTTGAAAATACTGAGTTAATTATTAATATAAATTTAAGAATGGCCAAAAAATGAAGAATACTATAATTATAATACAATTAATTTAGGATTTATTTAATATTTGTTTCTTATTAAATAGTTTGATAAACATAAAATACATATATATTAAATTTTGTACAAAATATTAAAAAAATATAAATCTAATTTACAAACATAACACATATCCAATTTTTCATAAATAAATATTTTATTTATAAGTAGATAAAATAATATAACATACTGACACGAGAAAATACTAAGTTAATTAAAAAATTAATTATAAATTTAGAATTGGCACAAAATAAAGAATTCTACAATTTCATATGATTAATTTATGATTTATTGAACATATTTTTTCTTATTAAATATTTTGATAAACATAAAATAAATATATATGAAATTTAAAAGTAGATTAATTTAAAAATAAAAAAGCTTTAAAAATGACCTAAATATTATATAAATCCATCATTTAATTTGTGGGTCCCACCGCAATTCCCAAGAATTAGATGAATTCTTCGCGAAATTTTTGAAATTCAAAATCAAAATTCTAAAAATGGCCTATAAATAAAGAATTATATAAATATAATAAAATTAATTTAAGATTTGTTTATAGGTTTTGGCTAACAAGTTAAATAGTTTGATAAATTTAAAATTATAATTTTAAAAAATAATTTATTTTTTATGAAATAAATATTTTAAAATTAAAACAAGTAAAGTGATTTTAAAATAAATTTTTTTAAAAAAAATGACCTAAATGTATATAAATCCATTATTAAATTTGTAGGTCCCATCGCAATTCTTTGGAATTAGTTGAATTTCTCTCAAAATTTTCGGAACTCAAAATCGGATTGAAAAAGGGTAGGAATTGTCTAATTCCATCAATTTCAAATTTTAGAATCAAACTAAACACTATAATTAAGGAATTGGACTTTTAATTCCTTCAATTCTCTTAGTTGTTGTGTTTTGGAATCTATCCAAATAGACCATTAGGAATTGTTTGGATGAATTCCTAATCCGAAAGTAAGTAATTGGTCAGCTTTGCCAATTTCAAAAAATTGAGTGAATTATTGAAATTGTCTAATTCTAGTTTTTAGATGATTTTTTTTGGATAAAATTAGTAATTGACTAATTCTCTCAATTTTTTAAAATATATTAAATATAATATAAAATTTGGTACAAAATTAAAAAAAAAATATAATTGATAAACACAAAATATGTATTATTTTTTAAAAAATAATGCTTTATTTGTAAGTAAATAGAATAATATAATATAATAATATTAGAAAATACTAAGTTAATTAAAAATTATTATGAATTTAAAAATGGCCCAAAAATAAAATATTTGATAATTACAATACAATTAATTTAGGATTTATTTAATATATTTTCTTCTTATTAAATAGCTTAATAAACATAAAATACATATATATTAAAAGGCTAATTACGTACACCCCCCGAAATTGTTGTAATTACCTACACCCCCCTTCTTTTCAAAATATTTACTTACACCCCCTGATTATTATTTAATCAAATTATTTTTCAAAAATTTTGCTTTTACCCTTCATAATTTTAAAATTAAATCCCTAAAGTTGGGCTTATTTATAAATAAAAAAATTGAGGGGTCTATTTGTAATTATACAAAATATTGAACATGTATTTTAAAATTTTAAGTTCTAATACCTTCAACTCTTTTTTTTAAATTTTATTTTAAAACTTATAAATTTTGGACTTATTTATAAATAAAAAATTCAAGGGACTTATTTGTAAATTCACAAATATAAAATTTGTAATTAAATTTCTTATATAAGGTTTATTTGTAAAATATTTAAAATATTTAAGGTCCTTTTTATAAATTTTTATTTAAAAAATAATAACATTAGGACTTTTTTATAAATAAAAAAAATTCAAGGGGCTTATTTATAAATATACAAATATTAGGATTTATTTATCAAATATTTAAAATATTTCAGCTCCTTTTTAAATATTTTTTGAAAAATATTAACATTTGGACTTTTATAAATAAAAAAAATTCAAGGGACTTATTTGTAAAAATACAAATATTAGGATTTATTTATAAAATATTTAAAATATTTTAGCTCCTTTATAAATATTTTTTTGAAAAATACTAACATTTAGACTTTTTTATAAATAAAAATATTCAAAGAGTTTATTTGTAAATGTTTTGGGAGAAAGAGTGGATGATGAAAAAATAAGTTTTTTAGGGGTTTAATTGTAAAATTACATAGGGTAAAAGCAAAATTTTTGAAAAAAAATTTGATTAAATAACAATTAGGGGGTGTAGGTAAATATTTTGAAAAGGAGGGGGGTGTAGGTAATTACGAAAATTTTGGGGGGGGGGGGTTTTCGTAATTAAGGAAAAATTGAGGGGGGTGTACGTAATTAGCCCTATATTAAATTTAGGTACAAAATACTAAAAGACTATAAATATAATTTACAAACATAGTATATAAAGTATTTTTTAAAAAATAAATACTTTAGTTATATGTAAATAGAATAATATAATATACTAATATTAGAAAAAGCTAAGTTAATTAAAAAATTGATATAGATTTAAAATGATCCAAAAATAAAGAATTCTATAATTATAATACAATTAATTTATGATTTATTTAATATTTTTTCTTATTAAATAGTTTGATAACGTAAAATATATATATATTAATTTTAATACTAAATTTAGTACAAAAAACTAAAAAATATAAATATAATTTACAACAAACATATATACTATTTTTTAAAAATAAATACTCTATTATAAGTAAATAGAATAATAAAATATATTAATATTTAGAAAATGCTAAGTTAATTTAAAAATTAATATAAATTTAAAAATGACCAAAAATAAATAATTCCATAATTATAATACAATTAATCTAAGATTTATTTAATATTATTTTTTGTTAATAATAGTTTGATAAACGTAAAATACATTAATATTAAATTTAGTACAAAATACTAAAAAAATAAAAATATAATTTATGTACATGACATATATACTGTTTTTAAAAATAAATAATTTATTTTATAAGTAATAGAATAATAGACTAAGTTAAATTAAAAAATTAATATAAATTTAAAAATGGCCCAAAAATAAAGAATTTACAATTATAATACAATGAATTCAGGATCTATTTACTATTTTTTCTTGTTAAATAATTTGATAAACGTAAAATACATATTATTTTTAGAAATATAATTTATTACTTCAAAAATTAATATAATTATTAAAATGGCCCGTAAATGAAGAACTATATAAATATAATTAACTTAATTCAAGATTTGTTTGTTGTATTTTAGCTAACAAGTTAAATAATTTGATAAATTTAAAAAGTATAATTTTTGAAAATAATTTA
Organism: Trichopus zeylanicus subsp. travancoricus; assembly: GCA_005019695.1. NCBI lineage: Eukaryota > Viridiplantae > Streptophyta > Magnoliopsida > Dioscoreales > Dioscoreaceae > Trichopus > Trichopus zeylanicus. Next base: position 8,736 of record RXID01014779.1, on the reverse strand, counting down.
TTTTTACCAAAATAAATAATTTAAAATTAAGATAAGTAAATGAATTTTAAAAAATTTAAAAAATGGCCTAAATTTTATATAAATCCATCATTTAATTTATGGGGCCCATCGCAATTCCCAAGAATTAGATGAATTTCTTTTGAAATTTTTGAAATTCAAAACCGGAATTGGAAAAGGGTAGGAATTGTCAAATTTCCTCAATTCTGGATTTTGAAATCGAATTAAACATCATAATTAAAGAATTAGACTGTTAATTTCTCCAATTTTCTAAATTTATGGGCTTTGAAATTCATCCAAATAGACCATTATGGGGCGTTTGGATGAATTCTCAATCTGAAATTGAGAAATTGGTCAACTCTATCAATTCCGAGAAATTGAGGGAATTATTGGTATTGTCTAATACTGGTGTTTGAATGAGTAATTTTTGGATGAAATTAAAAATTGATTAATTCCCTCAATTTTGAAAAATATATTAAATTTAAGTAAATAGAATGATATAATATACTAATATTAGAAAATGCTAAGTTAATTAAGAAATTAATATAAATTTAAAATGGCCCAAAAAATAAAGAATTCTATAATTATAATACAATTAATTTAGGATTTATTTGCTATTTTTCTTGTTCAATAATTTGATAAATGTAAAATACATATTTTCTTAGAAATATAATTTATTACTGCAAAAATTAATATAATTATTGAAATAACCCATAAATGAAGAATTATATAAATATAATAAAATTAATTCAAGACTTGTTTATTATGTTTTAGCTTACAAGCTAAATAATTTGACAAATTTAAAATTACAATTTTTAAAAAATAATTTATTTTTAGCTAAATAAATATTTTAAAATTAAAACAAGTAAATTAATTAAAAAATTAGAAAATTTTAAAAAATGGCCTAAATATTATATAAATCTATCATTTAATTTGTGGGCCCCATTGCAATTCCTTGGAATTAGATGAATTTATCTCGAAATTTTCAGAATTCAAAACTGGAATTGGAAAAGGGTAGGAATTATCTAATTTCATCAATTTCGAATTTTAGAATCGAACTAAACACCATAATTAAGAAATTAGACTTTTACTTCCTTCAATTTTCTCAATTTCTAAACTTTGGAATCCATCCAAATAGACCCTTAGAGGCCGTTTAGATGAATTTTCAGTATGGAATTGAGAAATTGGTCAACTTTATCAATTCTGAGAAATTGAGAGAATTGTTGGAATTATTTAATTTTGGTGTTTTGATGAGTATCTTTTGGATGAAATTACAATTTGATTAATTCTCTCAATTTTAAAAGATATAGTAAATTTAATATTAAATTTCATTAAAAAATATAAATATAATTTATGGACACAAAATATAGATTATTTTTTAAAAATTATACTTTATTTGTAAGTAAATTGAATAATATAATATAATAATATTAGAAAAATACTAAGTTAATTAAAAAAAAATACAAAGTTAAAAATGACCCAAAAATAAAGAATTCTATAATTATAATACAATTAATTTAGGATTTATTTAATATATATATATAGTACAAAACACTAAAAAATATAAATATAATTTACAAACATAACATATATACTATTTTTAAAAATAAATAATTTATTTATAAGTAAAAAAGAATAATATAATATATTAATATTAGAAAATACTAAGCTAGCTAAAAAATTAATATAAATTTAAAAATGGCCCAAAAATAAAGAGTTCTATAATTATAATACAATTAATTTAGGATTTATTTAATATTTTTTGTTGTTAAATAATTTGATAAACGTGAAATACATATTTTCTTAGAAATATAATTTAGTATTTCAAAAATTAATTCAAGATTTAGTTATTATATTTTAGTTAACAAGTTAAATAATTTGATAAATTTAAAATTACAATGTTTAAAAATAATTTATTTTTGATTAAATAGATATTTGAAAATGAAAACAAGCAAATTAATTTAAAAATAAAAAAATTTTAAAAAATGGTCTAAATGTTATATAAATTCATTATTCAATTTGTGAGTCCCATCGTAATTCCCAGAAATTAGATAAATTTCTCTCAAAATTTTTGAAAATTAAAACTGAAATTAAAAAAATAAGAATTATCATGTTCTCTCAATTTCAGATTTTAAAATCAAACTAAATACGATAATAAAAAAATTAAACTTTTAATTTCTCTAAATTCTTCGATTCAGTACTTGGGAATCCATCTAAACAGATCCTTACACTCGGATTTGGAGTCCGGCACAAACTTGGATCGCACTCACTAACGGTCATGTTGGTCACCTCTAAAATGTAGTCGCGGCTAGGGCTGTGCATTCGGTTAAAACCGAACCGAACCGAACCGAACCGGCCGAACCAAAATTTTCAAAAACCAAAACTGAACCGAACCGAACCGTAATAAAACCGAACCGAAACCGAACCGAAATATTTCGGTTCTGTTCGGTTATAACCGAATTGCAAACCGAATTTTTATAGGATGAATGAATCTGGTCATTTGCATAAGGGATTAAGGGGGGAAAAAAATTAGTACAAGATATACATTATACTTCAAGTGAATCAAGTCTTCAAGTTATAGTAGCAGCACAACAGGAGGGTAGGAGCAGGCTGAGCTGCAAAATACTTCAACAGCTCAAATTCATGTAGCAAGACAGTTCAAGACTTCAAGTAAATCAAGTCTTCAAGTTACAGGAGCAGCACAGCAGGAGCAGCACAGTAGGAGGCTAGGAGCAGCAGCAACAGGAGCAACACAGCAGGAGCAAGTGAGCAACACAGCAGGAGCAGCAGGAGGCTAGGAGCAGCAGCAGCAGGAGCAACACAGCAGGAGCAACAGGAGGCTAGGAGTAGCAGCAGCAGGAGCAAGTGAGCAACACAGCAGGAGCAGCAGGAGCCTAGGAGCAGCAGCAGCAAGAGCAACACAGCAAGAGCAGCTGGAGGCTAGGAGCAGCAGCAGCAGGAGCAACACAGTAGGAGCAGCACAACAGGAGGCTAGGAGCAGGCTAAGCAGCAACAGCAGGACAATGTATAGTAGCAGACTAGCAGTCTAGCAGAAGCGGGCAAGCTGCAAAACACTTCAATAGCTCAAATTCATGTAACAAGACAGTTCAAGACTTCAAGTGAATCAAGTCTTCAAGTTGTAGGAGCAGCAGAGCAGCAGGAGCATGTATGTTGTATAGTAGCAGAAGCTGGCAAGCTGCACTGCTGCAGAACACTTCAACAGTTATGTGGTTTAGAATAAATATGATCAACTGTAATTATGTGATTCAGAATAAATAACTGTAATTATGTGGTTCAGAATAAATATGATCAATTCAATAATCAGTTAGCATTTTAACTTTGAAGGATTATATCATGCCAAATGGTCCATTAAGAAAAGCTTGAGAAATCTCCTGTAGTCCCGTGTACAGAAGTAATAAAACAGAAGCCAGAAGGCCCAGAACCAGAAGTTCCAACTTCCAAGTAGCATAACATTACTAGGGTGAAGCCAAAGAATGAGACAATTGTCCAATCAGTCACTTGCCCACATACGAGCATAGCATATGGCAATGAGCCAATGATTCAACATCTTCATCGCCTCAAACAGCTTATGAAAAATTCAACAAATATCATTAAAAAACCATAAAATAATTCCAAGAGGGTCATACCGTCATATTCGCTCTATACCGTCATACCCAGCATCCCTCTCTGGTTGTCCCCGTGAGCGAATGGTTGGTAGTGGTTGCCTTCACAGGCCATCCAAACAACCATGCCATTGCTACAAGCCTACAAAGTGAAGAGGACGAAGCCAGAGTAGGGGACCATTGGAACACCTCCGCATCAAAACACCAAAGACAAAAAAACCTCAAATAAGAGGATAGTGAGAGGCGCAAATGTTACCAAAATGGATCATAAAATTATGACTGTTATTGTTGTGAAAAGAGTGTATGGTATTTAAATCAGCATCTTGAAACAAATGACATCATATTATGAGAATCCCAGAAAAAGCATTTATTTTCAGCTTTTATAGCTTTTATTTTATCTTCCTTTTTATGCTAATTTTTGCAGTGACTTCCTCTCATTGAGGATTTTTGCCCCATTTATGGAAGGCTTTTATTTTCAGATGAAAATTAAGTTTTGATGTTTCTTTTTTAATGACAATTCAGAATATCCCTGCCTATTTTAAAGATCGACATGTACACACACATACTTTGATATAAAAATTTAACTTGATTTTCTCTTGTAAGCTAGTTTTTGTTAATATAATATTAATTGTGTTTTGAATTGTTTAAACTAATAATTATTTTTGAAAAAACCTCTTGTTTTTTTGTGTGCGTATGTGATGTTTTATTTTATGACTTTTTTAGACTTTTCGAAGTTTTCTTAATTGTTTTTAAGTGATGGGGGCATTTTTGTTTTCATTAAGTTCCTTCCATTGACATGTTGGTGAAGGTTTTGTTTTTGAATCTACAGTATAGGCCAATTGTGAAAGGATATATTCTTGGATTACTTTTGGCTCACACCCTCTTTGTATGTTATCATTGATCTAAATGATACAATCTGGATGGTATTTGTTTATTGGCGCATGTCATATTTTCTTTTGTGTTTCTCTTTTGTTATTAATTTGAAAGAATGTGAATTATTGTTTAATATATTTATTTCTTGCCATTAGTACCTTGTGCTTGGTAATGTTTCAAAAAGTGGAATGTGCATGCATGTAGTTTGGGAACTGGACAGTGCCTAAGTTGAGCATTTTTTATATAAAAATTGTGCATGTAATTAATTGCATCATATAACAATTATTTGTCATATCATATACTATTAGTTATCATTTTGAACTTTATTCAAAATCTTACTAATCTCATTTGAAACACTATGTATGATGTGGCATGATCATTAAAGCTTTGTATATGATGAGATCAATTTTGATCCCAATAACTCAATGAAGATCTTATTTTACTTGATCTCCAAATAATATACGATGGTAGTTGGGCCTCACATTTAGGTGTTGAACTACTTTGTCAATCCTAAAAATCAACAAAAATAGATCAAATCGCATTATTCTTATTGCCTAGAGCAATTCAATGTGGACCATCTCCACTATATGACTACTTTTTCAAAATACTAGTTATTGGATCAACTTTACGTATCTTAAAAATATTTTTTTTCTTCTTTGCTTTTGGCAAATATCTATTTTACTCTAATTTATATTTTCTTGGAGCAATTACTTATTTTCTTATTGATTTTTCTAATGTGGTTTTGTTGTTTTGCATTATTCTGCTAATGAAATGACTATTCACATCAACTCCGTAAATATCTTTATTTCTCAATAAAAGATTTGTTTTTGACATTTTTGATTTTTTTTCTATTAGTTTAAGCGAGATACAAAGTTGAAGTTATATTACTTTTTCAAAGACGGCTAATAAGTTTGTGCATTAATGGGTATGATATTGTTGATATAACAGCTACCAATGCAGATACTATTTGCCAGGTAATCATGATAGGTAAGTACCCTTTTTAGGATCCTCTTTTTGATATTTTAGTGACTATCTTGCAATGGTTCTTGTTCCATCTTACGATGGAAACAATTATTTATGTATACTCTATTGATATCCTTATTTCTCAAAAGAAAAATTGTTTCGATATTCTTGATTATTTTCTATTAGCTTAAGTGTATACCAAGCTGAAGTTATATCATTTTTTAGTGGCTACGTAGTAGTTTGTGTGCAAATGGGAATGATATTGTTCACATATAGTGGCACCTTTTTGCTAGGTAATAATGATAGGTGGCAAGTTCACACCTTTTTGTGACCATATTTTTGATATTTTAGTGGCTATTTTGCAGTGGTTCTTGTTCCCTAAATAATTCTTAGCTGTCTATTTTTTTGTTCTTACTCTAAAAGAAGATTTAATGTTTCTAATATCTGTCTCTATCCATAAAACCAAATTAAAATATATCTGTGTTTTGCCATGCTTGGGCTTTGAGATCTTTTTGTTGAAAAATCTAAATCATTCTATGGCATAAAATTGATGGTGCAAATGTAAAAGCTTAATGTCTGCTAGAATCAGGAGCTTAGCTAGTCTCTCCTTGCTTCTTGTTCTTTTTGAAGTCGTTATTTCTTAAAGCAAATAGCTTCAATATATTCTCTGCAGCATCCTAATTATTAAATAGGTCAAACTGTATGTGTAAATCACATTAGCTAGGAAACCAATTCTCATGGTGTTTTCCTTGTATGTTTTATTTAGTGATAATTGAAGTAAAATAACACAATAATACATGCAAATAATTTTATTTTAACAATGATGATGGTTGACCATTTCAACAAAACTAATTTCTTACAGGATCTAATTGGATTAATGGGGTTAATTAGTACCAATTTAATGGAGTAGAGTCAAGTTCATTTATTAACCTTGATGTATATAACACCGAACAATACATTCTTGGAGTTTGAAAATTTTATCTATATGTTTTAGAATACTCTCTCTCTTGCTTGTTGAATAGGCACTATTATTTTTTTTTTCTTTCTATTGTCACATCTATCATTGTTTTTGTCCTTTTTAGTACCTAAGCATGCCTCCTGAATATACTTTGCATGACTCACTATCAAAAAATGTTATACATGTGCACTGTCTTTGCATCCTCTAAAGTTTTTTTCATTATATACCCATAACCTAAAATGCTATTGTATAGACCAAGTTGCTGTTTAATGTTTGTTTTTTTTTAAACATTTATGTTGTTTCTCTTAATTGTTCAATGGTGATAAATAGTTTTCAAGGTATTTTTTGACCTACTCATACTCCATGAATAGAATTTTACTATTATTTTGATATCAAAAGTGCCTTCAAATGATAATATTTTTAAATGAATTTTTTGTTCTAAGACATTTAAAGAAATGTGAATTACTTATGGTTTTTATCTATCCAATTTTTTTCATTCTCAATTAAAATTCTTTCTGTTGTTTCTAGTTTGAATCAATTATTGCATATGTTGTGCTATACTTACTGTTTGATTTTTAGCAATGTCGCGAGCTGTTGATATACTATGATGGTGGCATTAGCATTCTTTCTTATATTTGGGGATGAACAGAACTTCTGCATAGTGACCTTTCAATACCGCCATAGTCTACATTTTTTGGTGATAAACCTGTTGTTGCTTCTAATTATTATCTATTTGTCTGAATAAAATACATTATTTTCTTTTTTATCTTTAGGGATGGATAGAATTTCTAAATAGAGCTAACTTCCAACTCATTTATATTCTATATTTTTTGGTAATAAACCTATTATTGCTTCAATTACTATGTATTTGGATGAATAGAACACAATGATTCCTTTGTTGAGGCAAATAAAGCTATTCTATATATGATCTAAAAGTCTTTGACTTCTAAGTGTAAATTAGAGCTTTAATGATCATCCATGGTATTTTGAAATGACTATAAATTTGCTTTGGCTGCTATGGATGATCTCTGTTGTATTGGGGTGTAATTTAGCTAAAGATCAGTTTTATTTTGGTTTAGCTCTAGTGTGATTATGTCATGGTTTTATTTATCCATAAATAGGGACTATTGGCTAACATGCTTGTTATAAAAATAACCATCACTACATTATGTTCTTTCTCATCCTCAATTTATTTTAGTAAATTTAATTTTTTATTCTCACATTGACGCAATAAGTAGGAAAAACGGAAAAAATATTGTCACCATAGTTAAGAACTTCTTGAATTCACAAGGAAATAATAAAATTTACTAAAATAGAATTTTGTTGAGAAAATAATAGTCCTATACATTCATAGTGTTGAGGTTTATTTATATAATTAGACAAAATTATATGTTACCCAAACTGCTTGATCTTTTTGACATACACCCAAGGAACATGTATATTTTTCTCTAATATTTTTCTACTGTTAAATAATTTAATAAACGTAAAATACATATATATTAAATTTAATATTAAAGTTAGTAAAAAATACTAGGTGAGGTGTATATCTGGCTGAGATGAGCAGCAAGTGGGGAGAGTCAAATAAAGTGCAACAACATGGAGGGAGGATGCTAGTATAGTACTTAAACTAGGGTTGCTTTAATGCGCTAATCCTGTGTTTTTTAAGGAGGCTATTAGTTTTATCATGCTAGCGCGAACAGACTAAGAAGTGACAATTTTGTGGGTCTTCGGTTGGTGACCAACTCATTGAAGTCAATCCCTTTCCAAGGAGGGCCGAAAAAAGTCTCATAGAAATAATGTATAAGGTTCAACTGGGAGGAAGGTTAATGGTGTAGTTTCACTCTCAAAAGGGCGAATAAGGGGTCATTAATGCTCACATTCATTAAGCCAACTATCATATCAGGCTATTCTGTTAATATATTCAACAATTTTTAGAAAGAAGTTCTGACGTAGCAACAAGCGTGGTAGACGAGGAAAACACCGTTGCCTCTGTTAAGAACTCCTTGAATCCACAAGGAAGAGAGAAAATTCACTAAAGTAGAACTTTATTGAGAATAAAAGTTGTCTCCCGTCCATAGGACTGAAGGCCTATTTATACAAATACCAGAAATCCAATTTTGAGTAAGTTTCTGGCTTCCCAAGTCCTAAACTGAATATAACTCATTTAAACCCATTAATTGGGTTGGTAGAAGTTCTAACTAAGTTAACCTACGAAAATAAAATCCTAAATAAAGATTCATCCTTCCCAAGTCCTAAACTGAATAGGATTCAGTCCAAAATTGGTCTTGGATTGGTGGAATCCGAGAAATAAAACCTACGACA